>JAMPIV010006210.1:0-227500 GCA_024509875.1 Oreohelix idahoensis | reverse complement strand
TGTTACTTTCTGAAACACATTATCGTGCGAGGTTACCGATGCGTTTTTAAGTTGGTACACGGGGCAATCGGATGTTTACAGCCCATTTTCAGAAAAGTAATGTTTGAAATTGTGGACTAGATGAGTCATGCAACATATTCAAATCAGATTGGCTGATCAGTTGTGCGCCATAACAACGAATGCGTGGGAAGGCAGTGAATATAACATGTTGCTTCAGTCAGTCAAAACTACTGTCAGAAATCGCGTGCCAAGACTACAGACTTTGCCAGAGTGAAGCCTAGAATTCAGAATTCCTTCTTAACATACCGGACACCTTTTGTTGGAGTATTTATAAGGACTTACAAAGAACAGCCAAGAGGTCTCTATCATTTTAAACAAGGAAACCGGGACTGAGGGACCACACACGGAGTCAGAGAGGGAATCTATTGTTAAAACAATGACACCCCAGACGCGTGTAAGAGGCCGATTCAAGTCTCTTTTATTCATCTGAGCAAAAAGTCTGTGAGCCAGGATTGGCGTAGGCTGTCATTTTACATTATATATTTTATTACTAACATGTGAACTAACGTGTATATGTGTATTGTCATGTGGATTTTAATGAACCACCACTGCCAAGGGGCTGGTGATTGCTTTATTGCTAGTTTCATAAAGAGAACTAAAAGCATAAAGTAGTCCCAGGTTCCATGTGGAGCAGGGAGGAAAAGATGAAAGAAATGATGTACATTCTAATTATAATACTTACAGTTTCAAGCCAGTGTAAATGTCGATAACATATTCACTTTTTAAAATTAATAGAAGTTTCAAACTTTTCAATCAGTGTAAACATAAATGAAAACATATTCAATTTATATTGTGAACACTTTTCAATCAGTGGAAATGTAGAAGTAAACATATTCTATCTGTACTATTAACCTTTTCATTTAAATATAAAGTAATTAAGAACGCTATTCAATTTAAATGTAAGGAAAGTTTTATCCCGACGGATTAACTTTAATTCTCATCGAGGGTAAATTCTGAGTTAAATGGGATGGTGGAACAGGAAGATAGGGACCTATTACTATAGGTAGGAAAACGCAATACTCAGGAGAGCGTTTTGTTTCTATTCTTTTACCATAGTTATTGGTGGTGGTACCAGCTGACGGGTACTATCTCTGGAACAATAAAGGAACAGTGGCCTGCGCTTTAAGACGAAGGACCAACTTTGTCGTTACCTCTTGACGTTCTGGGAACGTGCGGCACCTTTAACATTGCCCAGTGAAGAGCTTAAATAGCGAGACAGTCTACCAAGAACCAACCCAGCGGGAGAAGAAATTACCATTGGCAGCTAAGTGCAAAATATCCGCTGCTAAAAGTGACCTCCTTTATTCAATAAATACCATCACAACAGTGATGAAAACCTTTTCCTAAAATATTATTCAATTCCTTAAACTTGTTAAAACCTGAAATGATTATTAAATTTTGTTATTTGTACTGATACATGATAGGAAACTCTTTACAGAGCGATACAACAGGAAGCAATCTGATCATCAGAAGAAGTCCCCCCATCCGACAAGTGTTTCGGCCCAATTACTCCTTTACACTTTAAGGGGGGCGGGTACACTTGGGTCATGACTCCCAAGCGTCTCAGCTTCCTGTTGTCTTGTATCGAAAATGAACCCATTTCACTTATGGTAGCAACTTTTAAATTCACAACGCCAGCCGTGGAGGCAATTGTGAAAGTAACAAAGAGAAGACAAATTATTCCGTTCGTTCCGTCGCCCTTCACAACTAAGGACACACACTGAGACATTAGCGCACAGCCGACGAGCTGCGCGCCGCAAGCCACTGAAATTTTGTACCTGACACTCTCCCTATAGTATACATCGCCTGTTGCCCCAGAGTCGCATCTCTTTCACTAGTACACCAAACAAAACTCAGTGTTGTGGACTTTCTGTACCGCAGCGTTTATTGTCACGATGTCCATCGCCCATTGCGGTTGTTCCACAGCCAGCCTGATGCCTTTTCGGCAGTTTCACTAAGCCTCTTCAGTGCCCTTGTTCTCGACTGTCCCCTCAGCCCCAACAGTTTCAATAAATCATACACTGATGCAGCCACAAGCCCTCTTGCGCCCACTTCAACCGCCATGACCCTTGCACTGAATCCATCGTGTCTCAGATCCGCGGCCAGATCGCTATACTTGGCCGCTTTGAATGAATGTTGCTCGTCTAATCTGGATTCAAATGGCACGGTCAGTTCAATCAGTATGACCTGAAGCGTTGCTGCAGAATGAAGCACTATATCCGGCCGTCTCCGCGATTTTCTGATACACTCTGGATATGCCCCCTGTCCAGGTAGGTCTACCGCCATCTCCCAGTCGTTTGCACAGTCAAGAAGAGATGGTAAACTGCTACCAGGTTTACTCGGTTTGGGATGTGCTGACTTTCCTGCCCTTAGAAAGTATGTGTTTGCGGTGTCTGGCAGGACTTTGCTATTCGCTTTCATTCTTGCCTGATCTATTGTGGCAGCAAGCTCATTTAGCACTTTGTTATGGCGCCAAGTGTATCGCCCTTGCCCTAATGCCACCTTACACGCTGAGAGCACGTGTTCAAGTGTCTGCCTCCCCTGGCACAGGGGGCCCTGCTCATCATCCGACTTTCCCCATTTCACAAGGATGGTGGCCGACGGCAGCAGGTCATACATTGATCTAACCACGAAGCTGAGCCTAAGAGGTACCATATGCCATATATCATTCCATGTCAAGGACCTCTGCAGAGCTCCTTCCCATGTGGTCCATTGGCCTTGTTGGACCTGCTGCACTGCTTTTTGCAACCTCTTATCATTCTCAGCTCCTCGTATCTCCTGAACTACCATGTCTCTGCGCTCCCTGCTTGATGCCTTGGACCAACAGCGGATGTCACCATGCCTAAATCCCCGTCTATTCGTTTGTGTGTATCCGATTACCTCTCTCAGTTTGAGTGACTCTTCAGCAGCATCAACAGCTTCTTCCACTCTCCACTTCCTTCCCGTTTTCAGTGTGGGCTGAATGGACTTAACCACGTCATCAGCTGACTCGCGTAGCATCATTGCAAGCCTTGCTTTTCCAACTTTGTATTCTTCAACAACTGACTTGAAGGGAAGCAGAAGTTTTGACTTTTTGCAGTACAGTGCTACATCTGACAGACCTGGTGGTACCCCTAGCCATTTTCTCATGAACTTGTTGACTTTCTGCTCTATAGCTTCCACTGTACTTTTGCTTATTTCATATATAAGCAGTGGCCACAGCAACTTCGGTATCAACATGAACTGGAGGCACCACAGTTTGAACTTTCCCAGGAGTCTGCTTTGGTCTATGATCTGTAGTCCTCTGTCTGCCATTTCTATTGTGTGTTGCACTGCCTTCGAGTCTTTTAAAGAGGCATCGTACACCCTGTCAAGACTTTTAACAGGTTCCTCAATGACAGTAGGGATTCTTTGGCTAGAAACCGTGAATATGACCTCTGCTATCTTCCCTTTCCTGACTGATAGGTTTCTAGACTTCTTGTGTTTGAAGCTCATTCTGCACCAGCTGACTAGTTCATCCAGGCGTGCTAACATCCTCCGGGCCCGATGTTCATCTGATGTCAGAATTGTTGTGTCATCCATGAATGCTTTGAGCGGTGGCATGTGACACATTCCACCGAGCTTTGGGCTTATAGCCATTCCTTCAGCCGCATTGAGCATTACCTGCATAGCCATGACGAATAGTATCTGAGAGATGGTACATCCCATCGCAATTCCAACTTCAAGGCCAATCCACTTCGTTGTGTACTCTCTGGTTGAAAATCTGACAGAAAACCCTGCGAAATACAGCTTCAGCATTGCTGCAATCTCTTGTGGAACATGATACATTTCTAAGGCCTGCCACAACATCTGGTGTGGAACGGATCCATAAGCATTCGCTAGATCCAACCAGATTACATGGAGGTTTGTTCTGTCAGACTTTGCCTTTTGGATTGCTTCCCAGATCATTGCGGCATACTCTAGACATCCTGGTGTACCTGGGATACATCCTTTCTGAATGGTAGTGTCAATGTACCCATTTGCCAGGAGGTATGTAGTGAGTCTTTTCGCCATTACTGAGAAGAATATTTTTCCTTCCACTTTGAGTAGTGAGATTGGCCTGAACTGACTGATGTCTGTGGAATTTTGTTCCTTCTTGATGTAGACTCCGTTTGCCTTTCTCCATTCCTTGCTTACGAGTTGGGTTTTCCACGCATTCTTCAGTAAACGGAGCAGTCGTTTGAGAACCTCAGGGCATCTTTTATACACCACATATGGAACACCATTAGGACCTGGAGCTAACTTGCACCGAGCTTTCTGGACAATGCTTTCTACCTCTTGCACTGTTGGGGGCTTAGTGTTAAATTCAGCTCCTGGCTTCCCCGGCCATTTAAGGCCTACTATGCTGCTGAGCGGCTCATCTTTGCGACCATCTGAATATGTCCTTCTAAGGTGTTCTTCCAGGTCTTCTTTCCTGATGTTTAGCGTACCCGACCGTGGCTGCTCAAACAGTTCTTTGGCAAACTTGAAGGGCTCCCTAAAGAATCTTTCCCTATCCCTTCGAGTCTTCCTTCTCTTCCTGCACAACCTTTCTGCTCTACAAAGGGCATTATGTTGGCCTTTCAGGTGCTCCCAAACTTGCCGTAACCCTTCCTTCTCTGTGGCAACTGTGTTCTTGGACAGTTTTCGGGCATGCTTCTTCTGTTTCCTGATTTCATCTATTTTAATTTGTCTTCTACTTTTCCGTGGTGGGTTACTTTCCCTTGCCTCCCTCACACCGAACTCTTTGCGACAGTGCAGATATACTATGTCGCCGAAGATTTCCAGCTTCTTCTCCAAAGTTAGCTGCTTCAGATTGTTATCCAACTCTTTTGCCAACCCTTCGTCCAGCTGTCCCCAAAGCCCTTTTGCACTGGCAGGTGGAAACTTTATTGCATCTCTTTTCCCGTCCAAGAAGTGTGTGAGATCATCATCTGGCATATCAACTTGAATGTACTCAGCACTGTGGATTGACTCCTGGCTGCGTTCTTCTAACGTCTTATCCGTCGAGACAGAGCGCTGATGATCTCCCCCTGATGACCTCCCACACCCCTTTTTCGTTCTGTGGATTTTCATTCCTCTCTGAGTAGAGAATTCCCTACCACAGGCACATGGAAATTCCAGCCGTTGTTCAGAGCTCGAAGTCCATGTAACGGGTCTGGTCGATTCCATTGAGGCGCCTGTGGATTCATCATCCTCCCCCCTTTCGGTGAATCCTGGGGGCATCTATCGTTTTTGGGTCCTGTAGCAATTGAATACAGCTTACGGGGTGCTAACCCGGTCAGCCGGTTTCTAGTCTTTCCCAGTGTCATCTGTCTTTCCAGAAGTCAATCGGTCTTTTCCCGATCGTCACTAGTTTGACCATGCAACTATGATAGGAAACTCTTTACAGAGCGATACAACAGGAAGCAATCTGATCATCAGAAGAAGTCCCCCCATCCGACAAGTGTTTCGGCCCAATTACTACTTTACACTCTAAGGGGGGCGGGCCCACTTGGGTCATGACTCCCAAGCGTCTCAGCTTCCTGTTGTCTTTTATCGAAAATGAACCCATTTCACTTATGGTAGCAACTTTTAAATCCACAACGCCAGCCGTGGAGGCTATTGTGAAAGTAACAAAGAGAAGACAAATTATTCCGTTCGTTCCGTCGCCCTTCACAACTAAGGACACACACTGAGATTTTGTACCTGACACTCTCCCTATAGTATACATCGCCTGTTGCCCCAGAGTCGCATCTCTTTCACTAGTACACCAAACAAAACTCAGCGTTGTGGACACAAAAATTTTGGTGCTTTCTGTACCGCAGCGTTTATTGTCACGATGTCCATCGCCCATTGCGGTTGTTCCACAGCCAGCCTGATGCCTTTTCGGCAAAATTTAACTTCCATTTAATCCTTTTACATGTACTGCATGTTTGTCTCGTTCAATTTACTAAACACACTCTAACAAAGCTATACCAGAATAGTAAGAATTCCACTGAGTAAATCAGGGGTGGGAGCTTGAATGAGCTGACATTAATAAGTGCTTAATTCCTTCACAAACGTTGTCGGCAGATTCTAGAATTAACGTGCTCAGCAAAAGCAGCATTGTTTTCGCTTATCTGAATATCTTGTGAAGACTCCATGGAGATAGAAGCGTTTTGTGTCTTCTATTTACATCTCTGCCAAGAGTAATCTTGTTCGCAGGTAGACACCTATGAAGCCCATATTAGATACTCTTGAGTTTTGGCCACTGTTGGACCACTACTGCAAAGCAGGGGAGGCAATACCGTCACAGTAACACTGAGCTATTTAAAGATCTACCTTTATCAAATCGTTGTCTGTTTTTAGAGTTTGGAATCTGGAATATGTACAGCTTATTATATTACTTTTATTTCTGTCGCACGACCTGCTCCCTGTAATCCAAACGACAGAGTAGTAATGGGCAAATTCAAACTAGATGATTTTGGATCGAATGTTAACGTCTCGTCAAAGGAATTTACGCAGCTCCTGAATAAAGTTAATGTTTTTTATAGTTAGCTAGCTAGCTTGCAGGTTTTCATTGGGAATGCGTGAGAGATTACCTTTGGTTCTGGGAACAATGTGTTTTTTAAGTGCTGGCGCGAGAGAGCTAGTCCAAAATTGTCCTAGATTAAAAATTTCCTGTTTCTCCCCCTCTCCGTCGCCTTGAGATATACCAGATTTTCTCCTGGGATTTATCTGCTGCAAATCACCATCAGCTTTACCAGTCAGTTCTCCGATGAGCACATGTTTTTAAGAATACCGAACTTTCCTGTTCCATGCCATTCGTTCAAAGTCTTTCAATGCATTCTTTATTACTATCTCGTCTGCCACCAGTTCTCATCTCCATATTTCTTTAGTGGTTCCCTATATTTTCTTTTTTTTACCCTAGGGATTTCACAAATGAAACTGCGTTTTACTTCTATCAGCTGGTTTTCTTAAAGTGTGTCCTATTCAAAGGCAAGTTCTTCTCATCTCATCCTATTCCACTGGTGTTTGGTTATTTTTATCAGCTCGACATTTGGTGATCTTGTCATACCATTTCAGTCCTTCTATTCTACGCAAGCAAACTTTTATAAAAGTCTGTATGTGTCTGTCATTTACATTTTTCTTCATGTTTCAGAACTATACGACAGGATTAACAACACATCTGAGTTGACGAGTCTTATTTTCTTCATGTTTCAGAACTATACGACAGGATTAACAACACATCTGAGTTGACGAGTCTTATTTTCTTCATGTTTCAGAACTATACGACAGGATTAACAACACATCTGAGTTGACGAGTCTTATTTTCTTCATGTTTCAGAACTATACGACAGGATTAACAACACGTCTGAGTTGACGAGTCTTATTTTCTTCATGTTTCAGAACTATACGACAGGATTAACAACACATCTGAGTTGACGAGTCTTATTTTCTTCATGTTTCAGAACTATACGACAGGATTAACAACACATCTGAGTTGACGAGTCTTATTTTCTTCATGTTTCAGAACTATACGACAGGATTAACAACACATCTGAGTTGACGAGTCTTATTTTCTTCATGTTTCAGAACTATACGACAGGATTAACAACACATCTGAGTTGACGAGTCTTATTTTCTTCATGTTTCAGAACTATACGACAGGATTAACAACACATCTGAGTTGACGAGTCTTATTTTCTTCATGTTTCAGAACTATACGACAGGATTAACAACACATCTGAGTTGACGAGTCTTATTTTCTTCATGTTTCAGAACTATACGACAGGATTAACAACACATCTGAGTTGACGAGTCTTATTTTCTTCATGTTTCAGAACTATACGACAGGATTAACAACACATCTGAGTTGACGAGTCTTATTTTCTTCATGTTTCAGAACTATACGACAGGATTAACAACACATCTGAGTTGACGAGTCTTATTTTCTTCTTTTTCTTGATTTCTTTTAATTTTCATACATTTCCCTAAACAATGAGAGATCCTCTTGCTTTTTCTATTCGTGTTTGACTTAAATACTCTCTTCCTTCATTCTCCATATTTTAGTCAAGATAAATGGATGACTCAAAACCCTATATGGAAATACCTCCTGTCTGCTTATCGTTGGCCTCTTCTAGGACATAATTTTCATTTTTTATAATGTTGCTTTTGTCTGGCCTATTCTACTCTTCACCCCTGAGATGCATCGTCGGGACCCAAAGATGCAGCAATAGAGAATGCAGTCAGCGACCCATAGCTTGACTGCTTGCGTCAGGGTCAGCGAACCAGAGCTGACCAAGACTCTACTCCACCTCCAAGTGATGGTCCTGGAAACAGGCTGCATCTCTGCAGTTTGGCTGAGAGAGCAGGGATCGAAGTGGGAAGGCAAACCCGGCCCCAAAAAATGCCGTGCTGAAGTCGGATGTGTCGACCGAAAGGTGCAGATATCGCAGCTTCGCTGTAAACGGACACAACGCAACCAACGTCCTTTTCAGGACGATCGAGGAAGAAGAAGAAGAAAGATGCATCGTCCATCCGACACTATTAACGTGCCTAGGTATTTGATTCTGAATTTTTTTTTTTTTAAATAGAAGAAAAAAGAAAGAAAGAACAGAAATGAAAGCTATAGCTATTCAATTTAAAAAAAAAAGGGGGAAACCAATTAAGTCTATGGACGTTTATACATGTAATCATTTATTCAGTTCTCGTTCCGCTATTCTGAAGCATAAAACCATTATTTCAGCTGGTCGCCTTACAGGATGCCTGCACTACAGCTACCATGTGCTCTAGTAGAGGTGGTTAATGTAACCATTCCTTTTACATTATGAGGTCCCCAGCCACCCCAAGCAGAGTCTCATATTCGTTACCTCTTACGTCCATGACTAGGGTAGAAGTAAGCCTTTTCTTTCTTTGTATCCTGAAAGACCACTAGAAACAGTACGGGCCTCTACAGGCACACCACGTTAAAAAATATCATGCTCCGAAAAATCCCAAGCCCGGATTCTCAATATTAGGATCCAGTCCATTGGTTATGTTGATCTGCCTTGTTGTGAGGGAAGGAAACAATAGTAGATGGTTGCTAGGGAATAAGACGCTTATTATAATCTGAAGCTATTATACGATTGGCGTCTTTGAATGTCACCATAGCGCCAGTCTGAAAACAAGAGATTATTGAATCTCTAATGACGCTTTACGGCCCATGGTCTGGTCTTGAGCTATAGAACCGGCAGAATGTATGTGAAGGTCATCCCGTGGTCACCCTGACATCGTCATCAGCGGCCAACTCCACATCGAAAGTCGAATGCAATGGATCACCTCCTGTCTCTTGTCTTGGTGGTACACTCTGATAGACGTTTTCCTGTCCACCTCTTGGCGTTATCTTCACACTAAAAGCGCATTCTACGTCTTGCACGTTTGTTTTCAGCTCTTCCTTTTATTATGGTCTTCAGCAAGTAGGTATGTATTTTTATATGGCCAAAATATTTTAGCTGTCTAACTTTGATCTCTTCACTAATTCTCTTTTCATTCCAAACATTTCTAGGATCTCTGTTGATCGATTTCCATGAGATGCGCTACATTTTTCTATATATCGACATCTCAAGGGCTTCGATTCTTTCTTCAAACTGCTCTTACAACATGAGACTAATGAAACACTATTGAAGCTACCATAGTATGGCCAACATATGAGGACCAGAGAAAGAACACATACTGCCGACACCAGTACCATTGGTGGAAAAGCTCTACGGAGGTGCAAATAACCTCAAGCTAACTACTGCTTTCTTTGAAAACATTTAAGTAGACGTCTGATAGTGAACGAAGAAGAAGAAGAAAAAGAATCAATGTAACCACATGGTCATTGCAAGATGGGGCTATTGAGTCCGTAACGCAGATGTAAAGCGCCCGTTTGGCTAAGGTGTTAGAGCGATTTCCTCTCGCGGCAGAATTACCGGGTTTCGGGACCAAAACCTGGCAGCTTCACGCTCCAGCATACCACATGTAAATGTATATCTGAGTCTGCGCTTGAGTTAGAGTATGCGAAAGCAGGAGGAAGAGAGCTGGTCACTCCCATGCTCCTCCAGCGATGGTTTTTTTTTGGGCAATTATTTTTACATGATGAAGTTGCCAGCTCCATGCACAACCTCATACTCAGGGTCGGATTAAGAACTCCGAAGACCCGAGGCTATTAAGGTATTTTGGGGCCCCTATCCAATCTTGTGAAAGGTAATTTTAGGAAAAAAATTAATGAATTTTAGATAAATGTTTTTATTAATATTTAAGAATATGTATAAAAAAGTGTTCGTTACAGCCATTAGATTTTGTTAAAGGTAGTGGGGCCTCTGCAAAGAAAATAGAATAAAAAAAAAGAAAAAGAAAAATAGCGGGTGGTTGGTGCAGCAAGATTTGGTACCACTTGCTTTGTTTGTGAAAATATGTGTAACGCGACACACACACACACACAGATAAGGGTGAAGGGACAACGCGGTGGGACTTGCTTTGAAGTGACGGTGGCTGAAAAATTTGCGTTTCGTCTAGCCGAACAGCATTGTGAAGTGTAGGAAAGAGCGAATATATGAAACATGGCCGACCTTAAAAATTTGCATTGGCAGGAAAGAAAATCTAAAGCTACAAGAGCAAGCCTGGTTGAAAGATATTAAAACTATAATAATTTACATAAGGAGATAAAATATGAGTAATATCCAAAAGGATATTATTCAAATGTAAGTAGTTTTAAAAATAATTGATATTTTTCATAGTCATCACATCTGCTAAAAAATAGCTCATGATCTTTAAAAATTTATTATAAATACATACCTCAACGGATTTCGATAAAACTTGAATAGAATGAAAGCTTCATCTTCAAACCAAGAGATTAAACGAAAATCTAAGCGGACTTCAGACGGTGCTTTCTCGTACGGGAGAGTCGCCCAAATATAAGGACAGAGCGGCCCGTTTAAAAATCACACACACAAAATCCAGACGCCAGAGTGAGAGACTGGAAGACATTATCTGCAAGAAAAGTTTTTTTCACGCTGCATGCAGGGCAGATATACTTCAGCAAATACAGCCTTACCGTGCGCTTATTAATCCTAGAGGGTATGTAAGTTTATTAAAGATATATGTGTGACTAATATCATTTTATTTCAGATTTTGTTTACGATTTGATTGTATCAGACATAATGAAAAGGGTGTACAGGAAGCCAATGACGCTAACTAGGGATAACCTCCAACGGCATTGTCAGGAAGCATAACAATTAATTGGTTAGCCAAATATATCATGGCTAGTTCTTGCCTGGAAGCCTACGACATACCAGCAAGTACATAAGTTACTTGGCATCCATAAGAGGAAGGCAAAGGTTATATCATACTCATGTATCATAACATGTGATTTATTCCTGTATTTTGTTATCTTCTGCACAGTAGACATTATCTTATCATGCTATCTCTGTAACATTCTACCATGAATGATTCATTTATATACAAACACTGAAGACATGGTCGCCTCATGAACATCAATGGTTAGTGAGATTGTTGGAACACCATGGCCACCTATTACTTTTTGTTCCAGGTTTTATGATCGTTCCTGATTGAGCTCATGATCGAGTTCGTGATCAGGTATAAACTAAAGACTTGAGGACCTTTGATCCTGCTAACTGGAGCCTAGTGGTCAAACAATCTTCAACACCTTAGTCCCCCTTAGTTATAGGGCGGGCTGAAGGAAAGTCTAATTGAATACCAGTGTGTCTCAGGAACCTCGAAAAGACGTGGCGTAATGCAAGATGAGTTTATATGTATCCAATCCTACAAACACTGTGAGCGGTTTCAATAGCGCCTGTCAATGATGAAAAAGGCTAGAGACTAGATAGCAAGAATTATCAAACTACTGTGACAGACTTTATAATTTCATTGGAAGATACATCCAAGACTTTTTATTATTATTTATTTTAATTTGTAAATATAAATAATCATACATTTTACCATCTTCCAACACCCATTTCTCATTACAAGGCTAGATAGATGTACATAATAAATTATGAAATTGTACTCAATTGACTTGGTAACTTTTTAACTGGTAAATTTTGAGTTACTTTTTCTAATTTAATTTTATTATCACATAGGGTTACTATAGCGAAAGTGGCGCAGTATATTTCTGAAGCTCAAATCTATTGTCCAGCTCAGAGTATTCACAGCCGTAACTCAGTTGTGATACCAGTGTACTTATCTGGCACTGGGACTTCATACTTTCTGGAGAGAAATTCTACTTCTTCTCTACCATCATCATCACACTAGAAAAACCTTTCGCTACAGTGGGAGTAACTAATAAACTAACTGTTGTACAGATAAATGAATATTAGACAAACATAAAGGTATGTTTTCAGGCACTCGTAAGAAATAAAGAAGTAGAAACTAGACAACAGAAAAACAACAGACGTGAGTGGCTTACCCAGGACTCGAACCCAGGACCTTCCATGCGACAACCCCGCATAGCTATGCAAGCGAATCACACTATCCTCCCTGCCACCTGTAGTAGTACAGATACTATTACCCTACACGCACGCGCGTACTATCTCGGTCACGGCCATCTTGTTCTCCCAATATGGCGGCAGACAGAATAAAATTAGGCATAAACCCTGTTTTTCGGGACTCGGTCTCGGTCACGGATTGTCCCAAACCGCATATAACCAATCAGCTTGCCACGCCGAGAACCAATCAAAAGCATTCCTTAAGCAGTAAACGTTACCTGCAACTACCTATATATACGGGCGAGTTTTATTCAAATTCACACACACCAACACGAAGGCCAGCTAGCGACCTACTGGAGAAGAGAGGGCTGTCAGGATTGATTTATGCTTACCTGCATTGACCGGGCAGACTTGCTTCACTAGTCGAGTCAAAATCTAGCTTGTATAAATCTTAGAGGGTAAGTATACTTACTAGAAACTTGTAGGAGAATAGGCTTACAGCAGATATCTAATGTTTGTAGTTGTTGTGTGTCATTTATACTACCTACACCTGTATATATTTAATATAAATTGTTTCACTATGAATGTATCAGGTTACTGATTGTATCTTGGGGAATTAGGTATAATGATTGTATTTCCTGATATGATTGACGAAGACGAAAACCAACTGAAATATAACCAAAACAGTCCTTGTTAGGACTCATATAAATCCAATCTATTGTCTCATATAACTCCACTCTATTGTCTCATATAACTCCAACCTGAAATATAACCAAACAGTCCTTGTCTCATATAACTCCAATCTGAAACAGAAAATAGCCTACGTCGGTATATATTTAATATATACTCATGGAAACAAGTAAGTGTGCAACACTTTTTAGGGCACTGTGCGTGATTTCATGGACAAAATGAAATAAAAGTTGGCACACAATGTGGTTGAATATTGAATAAAAGACTAAGTGATCACTTTGATTTTAGTAAAAGTGTCATGAAAGAAAGATAAAAACTAAAGTCAGTGAGGCATCCCCACGAAAAAATGAAATCTTGATTTCAGTACCGTGTATGTCCACCTATTCCGCACTGTTCTGCACGACACGGGTCTTAAACCTGGAATGTTCCTGGCAGTCCATGTTGCCTGAATAAACCTGTTACGCAAGTGCATAAGGCATATGTAACGGTCTAGTGCAGGGGTGGTAACTCGTGGTCGACCACTTCTATGGCGATCAGCAGTGGATCCAGTTTGGTGGAAACGAGCTTGAATGCGTGATATAGTGTTCCTGTGAACATTGAAATGTTGTGGTATAGCTAATATAGTCGCTCCAGCAACTAACATCCCTATAGCTATTGCTCGCTGTTGTTGGTTCAATCTTGGCATTGTCAAAAAAGATGTTTCTGTTGGACTCTTGGTACTCTCTATTTCAACGATTACGTTTTCACATGCTTGTGATTAGAGCTACACACTTACCTTCCTTTTATCTGTGATAAATTCTCCCCTACGGCACTTTTTACGTGATTTATCTTGCACCGTGATTATCTCCCCATGAATGGGGCGATCCAATTGTAATTGCACGGGTAAGTGAACAACACTCACACAGAAATGTGCGCCAACTTGCATTTGAGTTCACCCAAGAACACACGCACAGTGCCCTCTGTTGAGTGCTGCATACTTACTTTTTTTCCATGAGTATACTTTTAGTTTTTGTTTTACTATGACTGTATCAGAACCAGCCAGCATAGCCCTGGTATATTATAAAGGGGGAAGGAAACGGTTGTATCACACATAGGTGTACAGATTATTGGATGTATTCATGTATTGAATTTATATTATTGGATGTATTCATGTATTGAATTTATATTATTGGATGTATTCATGTATTAAATTATCAGAAAGAATGTTTTGCAAGTAGACACCTGTCTTGTCTCGCTATTGCTAAATCATACTGAGCCATGTTGTCATTCATCCCACATGCAGACACCTGAGACACGCTCATCTCATATACAATATAAATACTAGGGCTTGAGGACAGAAATTAGCCCCTATTTTTACTTGTTACAGGTTTTATTCGTGTCATCCAACCTGAGGTCGTATGTCGAGTCAATCCAGCTTCCTGGAACTTCGCAGGAGCACAGTGATTGTACCGGAACTATCTCCTTAGTCCCCCTCAGTCTTGGGTGGGCTAAAGGAACGATCCTCAGCAGGTGTCGTGTGAACCAAACTAAGAAGGACAGAACGTTTGAGAGATGAGTACACATTAGTACCATTTCCGTCGGCAATTGTGAGCATTTAACGGTCAAGGAAGAAAAAGTGATTTAGCGTAGTAAGAGACAAGATTAACAGCATAGCTGATAAATTTTATATACTTAATTAACAGCACAGCTGATACATTTACTATAATTGAGTAACAGCACAGCTGATATAATTTTTGTTCCTATAATTGGAAGACTTGTAATATATATAAATATATATATATATATATGTAAATCAGTTGTAAACTTACAAATCCATTACATTCCATCTTCCAACATCCACCCTTCAGCACAAGAGTAGATAGTGTATATGCTAAATAAATAATAAGGAAATTGTATTTGAACGACTTGTTAATTTTATAATTGTTATGTGAAATCTGTTTCCTTGTTTTTTTTAATATCACAGTTAGTTACACAGCGGGGGTGACATTTTATGACTGTCTCCTCTTTACTAATTTTTCGAGATCAGATCATTCACAGACGTAACTAATTTGTGATACCAGTAGTTCTCTCATACACTGGGAGTTCACCATTTTTCTGCAGATATTCTACTTCTGTATTGTCAGTTTTATACTGATACTAGAGCCAATAAAAAACCTCACGCTACAATGGGAAAATTGACAGTGTATATATTTTATGTTCATTTCTTGTGTGCTTTTTCTAAATATGCCAACAAATTTCCAAATGTGATAAAAACTTTATTTATGAAGCAACTGAAATTTCTCTACATTATATAAAAATGGATGTACTTTAACAAGAAAGTGATTGCAGGAGTTCTTCTACTTTAAAATGCTATTTCAATTTTTATCAAGCGCCCCTTTTCCTTGCATGGATCAAACGTGGATCTGACTTGACTTAAGTCTCGTAAAATTCGGAGTCGGTGTCGAGACTTTTTTTTAAAAATCGACTAAAAATGACCTTCTCCACGACTCAGATTCCACAGCCCTGGTTGTGACGCCCATGTATCGTTAAGTATCTCCGCCAGCTTGCAGGCAGTATCATCAAGTACGAAAGGAAGATCTTAAAATTTTTAGGGCAAATAGTTTACACTGGCGGCTGACGATAATACGAGGCCCGTCAGGTCTGACATGTCTAGGTGCTCCTTATGCCCAATAGCACGACACGCCTAACAATTAACTCAGCGTACCGCTCCCTTGTTTAGAAACAGACCGTTGACTTGAAGTGTGTCACATTCTTATGCAAGAAGCACAACCACTCTGTGTCGTATGCCAACCGACAAGAAAGACAACACTAATGAAAAAAAACCAAAAATACATGCTTGTTGTGCAAGAGTGATAACTGTGAGACGTTGAAAAATTAGCCTATTTAATAATAATTTAAAAAACAAAAACGGCTTTTGTGTTGCCCTGGGCTTACTTTGTCCAAGAGGTTTATGCAGGACCAATGTTTACCTTTGAAGTTATTCGTAAAAGATGGCTAGATATCTCCATCTTCTCCAACCTCTTTCTTTTTCTCTTCCTCCCCATCATCATCATCATCATCATCTTCTTCTCGTACCATGGTAGGTGGCGTAGGTGATCAAACTACGTAGCATTGCAGCTAATATCCTAGGACTAGTGTAAAAGCCCGCCATAAGACGGGAATTACATTCAAAAGCACCAATACCTAACGGCAATTTTACTTATTCAAAAGTATTAAAAAAAACCACGGTACATCACCACAGTACAGGAACTACGTAGCAGCAGCGAGGATCCCAATGTTTGTTTACGGGATCACACATTATATAAATATTTTTGTGCACACCGTCGTTTGTGAACTTTTCTTTGTCCGAGTGTTACTATTTTCGGGAGAGTACATATAAGGGAAACAATACAATTAATGTCTAACTTTCACCCAAAGTTGCATCCCTTATCGTTAGTGACCAAAAAAGCTGGGATTTTATATATATATATATATATATATATATATATATATATATATATATATATATATATATATATATATATATATATATATATATATATATATATATATATATATATATATATATATATATATATTGATGAAACCTGCACCACGCATGCCAGTGCTCATGCAGGGGTGGTTTCTGTAACAATTGGTTTTACATAATGAGGTTTCCAATCTTACGCACAACACCATGTTAAACGTCTGAGAGCAGTAGTCAAATTCTTTCTTTGTTTCTTCAGACATCCCCAGGGACTACACCGGCTAAATGGAACATTATCTTCCTGTAGAGTGTTCGATGGACAGAGTGGTAAGGAACATTAACTTCCTGTAGAGTGTTCGATGGACAGAGTGGTAAGGAACATTAACTTCCTGTAGAGTGTTCGATGGACAGAGTGGTAAGGAACATTAACTTCCTGTAGAGTGTTCGATGGACAGAGTGGTAAGGAACATTAACTTCCTGTAGAGTGTTCGATGGACAGAGTGGTAAGGAACATTAACTTCCTGTAGAGTGTTCGATGGACAGAGTGGTAAGGAACATTAACCTCCTGTAGAGTGTTCGATGGACAGAGTGGTAAGGAACATTAACTTCCTGTAGAGTGTTCGATGGACAGAGTGGTAAGGAACATTAACTTCCTGTAGAGTGTTCGATGGACAGAGTGGTAAGGAACATTAACTTCCTGTAGAGTGTTCGATGGACAGAGTGGTAAGGAACATTAACTTCCTGTAGAGTGTTCGATTGACAGAGTGGTAAGGAACATTAACTTCCTGTAGAGTGTTCAATTGACAGAGTGGTAAGGAACATTAACTTCCTGTAGAGTGTTCGATTGACAGAGTGGTAAGGAACATTAACTTCCTGTAGAGTGTTCGATTGACAGAGTGGTTAGAGAGCTGATCCTTCGCAGCAAAGGTGCCGGGTACGACTCACGGAAACGACATGCTGCAGCCTACCCAGCTGTAAATGGGTACTTGACTTTTCTCTTGATTTCTTCTTCTTCTTCTTCTTCTTCTTCCGTCCTTAGCCAAAGACCGACCAAGCAGTCAGAGGCCATCACGCCTTGTGGCGTCTTAAGGGCAACAGCAGATTGATTTTCTCTGTTGTAGTTTCCCATCACGCCTAGCGGCGTCTTTAGGGCAACAACAAATAGATCCATCTTCCGTTGTTTCCGTAATCGGTGTGACAAGCCAACGGGTGATCAGCCCATTGGGCTCTCTTGATTTACGGGAAGGAAAAAGCAACGAGGTAGGGAACTAGTCAGACCACCTCTCGATGAAGGACCTAGTATAGTGAAGTCTCTAATACTTCACTCCCTGTCGCAGCATCTGCTGTGGGGCTACAAATAGTAATGTTCTCGTTCATTTCACTGGCAATCTCATCATGTTTAAAAATGTCTACACAAAGTACTGGTGCAAGAGTTTGTTCTTTGGAGTAGGTTTCCGCATGAGGGCCATATACACAGTATAGGCTCCACGCTACATAAGGAGCAACAAATGGAGATAATGATATCCTTCTTAGAATGGTCGAGTGGCAAGTTGCGCTTGCTACTCGATGCAAAATTAACGCGTTCAAAGCAAGGTATCGTTACGCTCCAGTCTGCCCAGTCGTAAATGGGTACCCGACTTTGTTCTTGAGTTAGTGAAGGCGAAATAAAGGCAACTAGGAAGGGAAACCTATCTCTTAAAGCTGAAACCTATAACAGTGAGTTGTCTAACATTTTTTTTTTTAAAGTTTTGCCTCGTTTTGGCGAGGCGCGTCCCGTTTAACCTAGTCGGTTATATTAGGGCGCATGTCCAAATATAAAAGACCTTTAGGCCTGAGGTTTTTGTCTAACATGTCAATGCCCCGGACAGTATCTACTACAGAACTACCATTACCTTTTTATATCATACTTTAAAAATTGCCAATCTTTCTTTAATTCAGATTATCTTTTGTCTGCTTGCTTCTAACGGAGCGTGTATGCACTTCTGCAGCCGATTCTCTTACAGGTTAGCCTGCAACAAAAAAGGCATGCACACCATCATTGCAGGCAGACGCTGGAACTGGGTTGGCTATGTCTTCAAAAGGGACCTGGATACCATCACCAGAATTTCTATGCTATGGACCCCAAAAGGACGGCGAAAGAGAGGCAGACCAAAGACAACCTGACGGAGAACAGTAGAGGCTGAGATACAACGCATGAACCAGAGTTGGGACACGGCACGAAAGATGGCCACCGACCGAACGAAATGGGTACAGTTTGTTGCTACCTTACAAGACGCCACGAGGCGTGATGGCCACTGACTGCTTTATCAGCAAGGGGGCTAAGGATTCAAAAAGAAGAAGAAACCGATCCTCTTACAGGTTAGCCCTCAACAAAGTGTTCATGTGCTCGGGCAATGGTAGGTTTTGTGGCAGTTTAGTTTACACGGTGAGGTTGTTACGCCACGCACAACTTCATATTAGTTGCCTGTTACTACATGCCTGAGCCGCGGTAACAAAGTGGTTAGTGCACTGGCTTCCTAGCTCGGTGGTCCATGGTTCGATCCCCAGTTGAGGCGGGATTTTTTAAGATCGCAAACGGCTCCTGGGTCGACTCAGCCCCAACTGGGTACCAGAGCAACTCTGGGAAGGTTAAGGCGGCCGGCGTGATGCTGACCACGTCACCCCTAGTGTGCCGATGGTCAAGAAAATATGGGACTAACACCGTATTCCCAATACGCCTCAATGGGCGTGTAACGGGATCCTACTGGCTGCCTGATCTAGCAGAAGTCATATTCTTTCTTTGTCAACTCAGAGACTCCCGGGAACTACAGGGGAGAATTCAGATTAACTGACCTTTTCTTTTGTGCCGTTTAATGTCTCCATTTCTCTTCTCCGTGTGTGTGTGTTTTTTGTTTTTATCTCTCTACTTCTCGAACCCTGGGGATTCTAGAAGAAGAATATCCTTGTAATGTTACCAACATAATTTCTTAGTGTGTATCCTATCACGCGCCAGGTCTTGTTACTAGTAGGATATAGATGTAGTTCCATGACGAAAGCTGAATGATTGCAAACTGGGCTTCATTCATTTAATCTTGTATGTGGGGGTTTTCCCTATTATCTAATTTATCCTTGACGTAGTCATTGTTCACACAGCCTAAGAGTCTTATCTGAAAGAGGAAGAGAAGGAAGTCGGCTATAAGTTGCAGATACAACGAGCGACTGCCCTCTGTTGTCTGGCGCATCACTCAATCTTTGGCTGTCAAAAATAATGTTGATATAGGGCATCCCTGTCGTACTCCTGTTTTCACTTCGAAAGTTAGATTACTCAATCCAACACTGCATGTAAAGTTAGAATTTAGGATTTTTATAATGGAAACAATGCAGCTGGGAATTTCATAAGCCCTCAGTATTTTCCATAGGCTGTCCCTGTTTATGCTGTCAAAAGCCTTCTCAGAATCAACAAAGCTAGTCATGGATAATTATCAGACAAGCACCAATATCCCTGAGGCCACAGAAATGTTGTTTTGGATACGAATGTTTAAGAAATACAACGTACAGCTAAGTAGAGTAATATGGATGTTCTGAAAGAAGCTAGTGCACAAAAGGTTACCTACTTCTCAGTGTAAAAGGGAAGCAGCTCTCATTCTTTGCACATGTTTTCGTTTTGTTTTTAAGGACCATCTTCATTGCACATGTTTTTGTTTGGTTTTTAAGGACTATCTTCATCGCACATGTTTTTGTTTGGTTTTTAAGGACTATCTTCATTGCACATGTTTTTGTTTGGTTTTTAAGGACCATCTTCATTGCACATGTTTTTGTTTGGTTTTTAAGGACCATCTTCATTGCACATGAACAATTCCATCAGTACTCCGATCTCCTCCCTTAGATTACACAAGTGGGATCTCAGCACTGTGCACTTATAAGCACCGGCCAAGATCACAATGTTTGTATACAGGAATCACACATTATATAAATATTTCTGTGGAGGGTAGGTTTCCTAATTTTTACATTTTGCAACGGCAGGGGCCGTATGGCCTACTCTTTACGATTTCCAACTGCGGAGGAATTTTTAACATGCGCAACTTGCACAAGGGACTTCCTATGATTTCGCTCTTATCCGAGAAATCGAGACATCTGATCTCACATCCGACTGTTTACTTTTATTGCTACACCTTGAGCAGATGACAGTTGGACCACGTTGTGATAACTGACAAAATTTAAGGGGGAAAACAAAACAAAGACAAGGGATAACTAAGAGAAAAGTCATGAACAGATGGCAAAATTGCAAGGTTGAGAGTCAAAATTGAAATGAAGGGAATCAGAACAGGAAAGAAATTATTGACGAAAAGAATCACCACGCCACTTGATGATGATGATTACAGAAGGCTAAATGCCACGACCTGACTACCCGAAGAGTCAAGAATGTGACACGTCATTAAAAAAATCAACCTGTGAAAATACGTTCCTACTTTCAGAAACGGACCCTAGGTGTCATTCCCGGTGCTCTACTGTCGCAGCTAATGATAAACCTTTTCAACAAGATATACACGCCATCGGCAGTCCCCTTTAAGTGCTGTTCTCAACAGTGATAATTTAGTGGTGATCCTGAACGTATTTTGACAACGGTTCTCAAACTGTAGAAATCGTGAACACGTAATGAAGTTTCGCCGACTCCCAAAAATGTTAGCACCAGCGGGATAAATTCATTCATTTTATTCATTACCTTGAGCCCACAGGCCTTCATTAAATCTGTGCCAGGTACTCTTGTCCTGCGCCATCGCTCAAGATTTGTCCATGTCTTCATTTCTGTCTCCAGTTTTCTTCTCCGTGTGTGAACTAGTAAATAGGTAAAGGTAGTCCCATAGCAGTACTGTCGTAGGGGAGTGAAGTGTTAGAGACTTAACCATACTAGGTCCAGCATCGAGAGAATGGGGGGGCAGTTCCTCTTCCTCGCTGCCTTTTCATACCCTAACTCAAAGTCAGGTACCCATTTACAGCTGGGTAAACCGGAGCGTGTCGATACCGTGATTTGAACCCGGCGCCTTTGCCACGAGAGACCAGCGCTCTAACAACTCTGCCAATCGGACGCACCTTAAACAAGTACTACCTTGTTATGTTACCAACATCATTTCTCAGTGTCTTTCCTATCCGGCGCCAGAGTCTTCCCACTAGCAGGATATAGATCTAATTTAAATACGAACAGAGAAGTAGGCCACACAACTCAGGCACGACAGATACAGTTAAAGGTAAATAAATGAGTCAGGATGTGGGTGCTGCACCAGTTATCACTATCGATAACTATGAATTGGCAGTGGTGCACCACTTCACATACCTAGGGTCTACCATCAATGACAAACTCTCACTGGATACAGAAATCGACAGCCGCATTGGCAAAGCTGCAGCTACCTTTGCCCGCCTCACATCGCGTGTTTGGGGAAACTCTAAACTCACAATGAAGACCAAAGCTGCGGTATATAATGCCTGCGTCACCAGCACACTCCTATATGGCAGCGAGACCTGGACGACCTATGCTAAGCAAGAAAGAAGGCTCAATACCTTCCATTTGCGGTGTCTACGCCGCATCCTCGGCATCTCGTGGAAAGATAAAGTGACAAATGTCGAGGTGTTGTCACGTGCTGGCCTTCAAAGTATGTATACGCTGCTTAGACAGCGCAGACTTCGCTGGCTTGGCCATGTTCGCCGCATGGAAGATGGTCGCATCCCAAAAGATATCTTCTACGGACAATTAGCAGATGGCAAGAGAACAGTTGGGCGACCACAGCTGAGGTTCAAAGATGTGTGCAAGAGAGATATGAGGGCACTGGACATGGATCCAGCAACATGGGAGGATGAAGCTGCTGATCGCACTAAGTGGCGATGCTATTTACGGCACCACCTCAGATTGGGCGAAGAGAGGCTCACACAAGAAGCAGAGGTGAGGAGAAAACGTCGAAAGGAGCAACAGGAAAATAAGCAGCTGAGGGCTGCCACCTCAGGGGCGCATTCCCATAGTCAGTTATGACTGAAGGGGCTATTATTATTATTATTATTATTATTATTATTATTATTATTATTATAAATAAACAAACAACACACAAAGGAATGTTATCAGGCACTCAGTGAGAAATAAAGAAGTAGAAGACCAGACAACAGAAAAACAACAGAAGTGATAGGCTTACCGGGAATCGAACCAGGACCTTCCAAACGGCACCCACCGCCTAGCCACGGGAGCGAATCGCCACTATCCACTCTGCCAGCTAAGCATTACAAAAATAATGCTTCACCGATTTATTTACTGTTTACAGGCCTCAGGTTTCCCCTCCTTATATGTTTATACAGTTAAAGGTAAGCCACATTGCAGATACTGCCGTAGTAGAGTGGATAGTTAGTGACATCACTATACTAGGCCAGTTTTATTAGGTAATGGTGACGATTTGTTTAAAATAAAATTTGTCCTCGTATTAGCGAGGCGCGTCCTGTTCAACCTAGTCGGTCATATTAGGGCGCATGTCCAAACATATAAGACCTTTAATTTTGATAACTTAAGAAACTGGTCCCCATTAAACAAACTAAGTCTAATAAATTAGTTAGTTTGTTTAATGGTGACCATTTCCCTTCCTCTCAGGCGTCATATCATATCAAAACGATAGCCTACTCGGATCCCTATAGAACATCTTGTAAATCCCAGTGAGGGTAGGGGAATCACACAATGAGAAGCACTGCTTTTGGGGGCCTTTGCTATTACGTTCGACGCCAACTTTCCTATCCAATAAAGCGTTGACGGGTAGGAATCCGACGAAAAAAAAAATAAAACAAACAATAAAAGGCCAGGTAACCACGAAGTACGCGATCTATGCCATAAAACAGGCCAAGCTTCTGTTCTTCACCAGGCTTCTGAGATACTGCCAACATGGCTATCTCATTCACACCGAATTTTCACTCTGTCAGGCCAAATTACTGTAGTTCGCTTATTATGTGAATAGTCTCTATCATTACATAATAAATTATTCTTTATCTCGGATTGATAAACAAATAAATGGAGAAGGGGGATAATTTTATTTTAAAATTACCATTATTCTTCTTCTTCGGTCTTTGGCCACTGTCTGACAAAGCAATCAGTGACCATTACCTCCGGTGGCGCCTTGTAGGGCAGCAACAAACTCCCTCCACCTGTCTCGGTCGACAGCCATCCTCCGTGTGGTGCTCCAGCTCTGGTTCATGCTTCGCATCTGTGACTCCACAGTTCTGGTAGCTTATGGTCGGCCTCGCTTTCACTTTCCTTCTGTAGTCCATAGCATGGTAGTTCTGGTGATGGTGTCAGAGTCATTTCTGAGGATATGGCCAACCCACTTCCCGTGTCTACCCGCTATGATGGTACGCATTACTATTATACAATAGTATATTTGTTTTCATCCGCGTATTCTACGCAAGCACCCATTTATGAAAGTCTGTAGCTTTTTTTTTTATTGTAGTCTTTGTTGTTCTCCATTTTTCAGAGCCATACAATAGGACTGACTTGATACCGAAGTTAAAGTTTCTTATCTTAGTGATGAACTTGATTTCTGTTGATCTCCATATGTTTCACAATGCAATGAAAGCTCCTCTGGCTTTTTAAATCCTTATTCCTTATTTAGATATCATTCTGTGTCTCCAACTTTGTCTACATTGCTGCCAAGTTATATACAGTACTTTGCAAAAAAAATGGCAGTCATATTGCTCAGCTAAATATGCTGAAATCTAATTAAATATGCATGTTCTGCCCCAAATTTGCACTACACTTAAGTAAGCAAACACTACCAAAAGTAAAAAAAAAAATTAGCGTAGAGTACAGTCCCTTGATAATAGAGCAGACGACAATTTCTAATGCTAGTGGCAGAAAATGGATACAAAGACAAAGTGTATGTTAATTTCACAGCTTTGAAATGAAGGAAATCAAACATGTTCCAACATTTCTAAAACCTTGAACATTCCTGAGCGGACTGACTACAAAGTTGTGAGTAAATTAAAAGCAGGTAATGGAATCGAGCGAAAAGAAGGTAGTGGGGGTCCAAGAATTTTGGACACAAAGGACCATCGGCGTCTCGCCCAAATCGTTCGGGCTGGGCCAATGAAGAGTGTAGAAAACATACGGCAGCGCATGATCGAGTTGGGAAGCCCAGAGGTATCTAATGCTACTGTCAACCGGGAGCTACACAGGATGAATTACACAAAAAAGCGGGTAATTTCGTCACCATTGCTCACAGAGACTCACAAACAGATGCGCTTGAACTGGTGCCACGAACACCAAAATTTGTCATGGGACAATGCGATTTTTTCAGATGAATGTTCTCTTTGGTCTTATCCTGCCCAAATAAATATTTGGACGAAAGACTCTATAACGCCTGTGTACCAGCGACCGAAACATACCCAGAAATTCCATCTTTTGGGAGGGGTGTCAGCAAGAGGTGCCACCCCACTGTGTGTTTTCACAGGAATTCTCACGAAAGAAAGGCACATCGACATACTAGAGGGACACCTTCTGCCATTTATGCAGGTCATGTACCCCGATGGGTGCACATTTCAACATGACAATGACCCAAAGCATACAGCTCATACCACCAAAGCATGGCTGCAAGAGAAGAATGTGATAGTGCTGAAGTGGCCCAGCAACAGTCCCGACCTAAACCCAATTGAAAACATTTGGGCACTACTCAAGAATCATTTTAAAAAGAGTGGACTCAGAGACGTTGAACAATTGAAGAAGGTAGCTGAAAAATACTGGGAAAGTCTGACTCACAATTACCTACAAACATTTGTGGGAAGTATGCCTCGCCGCATCCAGGCTTGCCTTGCTGGAGAAGGCAACATTATATTGTACTGAAACCACTGTTAATAGATAGGGGAGATATCAATCTTCCTCTGGACATACAGTTTTTATTATTATTTGCTTCTATGAGTGTGCTGCGTTGCGAAAATATGACTGCCATTTTTTTTGCAAAGTACTGTATATATATATATATATAATTCTAAATGGCTTTCTCATGGTTACTCCATGAGCCTCTCTCTATTTGACCTGTTCATATAGTTTGTTGAAGTTTATGTGGTGAAGGTTCTTTACATTATGAGGTATCCGACCCCATGCTCAACCTTCCTTAGTCGCTGTTTACGACATGCCTGGTAAGGCATTTTGTTACTATTCTTTGCTCCCCTTCCGGGCCCCGGTAACACACGTGTGACGATATGTATTAGATAATAAAAAAAAGATATAACTTTCACCATCCACACCATTTACCTATTAGATTTTTGTGAAGCATACAATGCCAATCATTTCATGCCAATCATTTCACATCAATCATTACACGCCAATCATTTCACGTCAATCGCTCCAGTCTTGTCCGAAATGTTTAAGGCAGGGTTGTGGAGTCGGCCAAAATATTTTCCGACTCCTTAAAATTGTAGAAATCCGACTCCCGACAACGCCTGCAGTTTTTGTTACTAGTCATATGGTATAATATGCAGAGTTGGAGTCTGGATATTGGTTTAACCTAATCCGACTCCACTAAAAAATGTCAGACTTTACAATTCCCGACTCCACTAAAAAATGTCAGACTTTACAATTCCCGACTCCACTAAAAAATGCCAGACTTTACAATTCCCGACTCCACTAAAAAATGTCAGACTTTACAATTCCCGACTCCACTAAAAAATGTCAGACTTTACAATTCCCGACTCCACTAAAAAATGTCAGACTTTACAATTCCCTCCACTAAAAAATGTCAGACTTTACAATTCCCTCCACTAAAAAATGTCAGACTTTACAATTCCCGACTCCACAGTCCTAGTTTAAGGTCTTTCTTGTTGTCACATAGGGAGTTATGTTCTATAAATTGTCTATATTTTCCTCTTTCTTCCACTCGGGTCCTCTAATTTTTTCTGTCACTCTTTACCCTTTTTCATATATATATATAATTTTTTCGCATTCGTTAGTTTGCGAATAATATTTTCTTTTCCCATTCGAAATTTTACCGTCTTTCTTTCTCATGCTGACTGAAACTTGATTACGTAGATGTCAGGGCTGCAGGGCGACAGAAGGCGTGATAATTCGTTTCGCGGGATATAGATGCAGACTTACCGTCTGAAAATTTAACCTGTCACAGCGCTTTCCCTGCCTGAATTTCTCGGCGAAGTGTAAAATCGCTCTCCGCATTAGAGACGGGATGGCTGAGACTTGCACATGACACGGCACTCACTGTTGGTCATTCTAAACGTAGGTGCTAAAACTGCCAACACGTTTTCGACCATAGCAGACATATAGTCTGGGTTTTTCCATGACATTCACGCTCTCGGTCAGTTCGTTAACGAAGGTGCGAAATCGCACTGGTGGCAGTTACGACATGCTTCTAAGTTAAACGTAGCTGTTATGAGATGGGGGAGAGATCGAGGCGGGGGAAATAGTTCATCCTTTGTCTGGTTTAAAATATTAACCCAAGTTTGAAACTTTAATTTCATTCTCACTCGTAAAGCTGCAGCAGACAGATCGCTGTGCTAGATCTAATATCTGTGTTTTGGCGAAGTCTGAGTTTCCTGGCAACATTTTGCCGAGTTCTAGATTACCATTAGATTACAGTATTCTAGTTCATGGTTTAGTCTGTAGTGCTGTGGTTGAGGTAACTATATAATATCTAGTATTTATGAAGTGATTAAGTGTTAAATCGCCGATTTCATTTTACTAGTTCTTTTGTGCAGAGTGATCAAATTTATAAGTATGTATTATTTTCTAGTGATGCATATAGTGGAAAGCAAGATAAATTATATTTCTAGCTTAACAAGCATGTAGCCATAATGAATTTAATTTAACTGCTAACTACTCAGTCGAGTATATTTTTCCAAACAAACTATAACTGCTAGATGTCTCATGAGTGTTGACGAAATATATTTATATGTATTTCAAATTCATGATGATTGATTTTATAATATAACTTATTTCACGGGAAGTGTTAAATGATAAGCTCTACGCTTGCAGTTAAAATATAAGTTATATCCTTATACATAGTATGTATAATTATTTTATATGTGCTTTTTCCATATTATGCAGTGAATACTGGGGTGATCCAAACTTGCCGGCGTTTACTAGTAAAGAGACATACTTGTGAGAAGAATAGACATTTCCTATCTTTAACCACGTGGGATGTTTCAAGTAACACTGGTCTGACAGTGCATGTGCCATCAGAGATAGACAGTAATACCAATCCCACTAACGGTTTTTTTCTAAAGACAAAATGTTTATACTGGGCCTTTGAGCCAGACTTTATTTCTTCACAATAAACTCAAATATGCATGCTGCCTGGCGGCGAGAAATTACAAGAAATAACATTTATATTCCCGACAAGTATTGAAAGAGTGTATAGTGAACCAAGACTATCTGTTAAAAAAAGTTGTCCACTGGTCAGCTTTTCCCAAATGAAGGAAACCCTCGTGTTTTGACTCTGTGTGCCCGTTCAAACTTGCTTACCCTAACTGATCTAAGTGACATGAACAGTAATCTAAAAACATAACTGGTGAAGTGAATGCTCCCCGAAAAACAGTGGAAGAAACCTGTAATTGTAGAGCTGGGATTCGCTTTATCCAAAGAATACAGATTCACTGTATAGAGAAGTGTCCTAAGGTTGCGCCAGACTGTGAACAACATCAAGTTTTTAGGTAAGCACGTGTGCCAGGGTACCCTGATGAAAGAACCGAGTGAAAGTGGACTGAGTGAGTTTTTTTTTGATAACTATTGATTCACCCACTTTATAATCTCCTTACGGAAGATTGGCTGCTTAATTAAATTGTTCCTGTTGAAGGACAATATTAGACCCTAACCATATGTATTTGTGACTCTTTGGGCCATCATCTGTCTCATAACGGGGCTGTGGGCTAAACCTAGAGTTAATATCATAACGGGGCTATCATCCTTGTAGAATTCTCTTGAGATTTTATGACTATTTGTATATGTTTTGATGTGAATTCTATGTGTTGTGAAGAAATTTTAAATGATAATTAAAATTTCCCTTGGAATTAATCAGCGTGTTGGTCAGCTCGTTCTAAATATTTATATAAGTATTGTTATAGTTTTCCCACGTCTGTGTGTTGAACTGTCGTCACGTGTATGTGCGTGCCCGTGAGTAGATAGAAATATAGGTAAAATATGTATATGTGTTTAGACTGTCTGACGCTGTAAAGCTGTCGTAGAAGATAGGTGAGAGAGAGAAGAATTTTTTCGCTTTCAGAGTGTTGAAGGCGATCTTCTCTGTTGTTCTGGAACATTCAATTTGACAACAATGTTCCATATAATGTCAATAAAGTGGTTATAAATTCTGGCCATGTTAGTTGAGTTCTTATATGGTTTCATTCAAGATTTTCATCGTGTCAATTGGTGTTGCTTTACGCGAATGCGGGGTGGGGTAGAAAAACGTGTGAGCAAACATTTGAAAGTTGCAATTATATTGAACTTGTAATTCCATTGACGTGATAAGTCGGTTCATTGAGTCCATACATTTATTCACAGTGATACATACATGATGATCAATTCCAATAGGGGTAGAGCGTAAGTCCATATAAGTCATGCATAAATTAATCAACAACGTAGACTGCTGGTTATGTGTCAATGTCCGTTATGAGGATACAATGCAGTATTGTCGTCAGAACATCACAGCTATATGCACGAGCAGATAGACATGGCTACCTGCCGACAGTGAGACTGCGAGTCTGAATAATTCATAAGAATTTGACGATTATTCTTCTCCTTCCGAGAATTCTAGTTAAATACTAACCTCCAATAATTTCCCTCTCAGATAGAGTTCTAGGACTGACCCTGGTCCATCATAAATACACATATAAATGGCTATATCATGCCATCGAATTGGAAGGTTAGAAAAAACGCAGCTATTCAGCTTTGCGGTCAAGTACAAAAGGGTAGCGTTTCTTAGTTACCGACTGTGTCCTAAACAACGCTATACACGTCATAATCGATCGTGTATGAAGCGTTCAGTAATTGAAACATCTATCGCAATATATTAAATGTCTTAACCTTTACAATTGCACGTCTGGTAACCTTTAGCAGACGGCGTTAATATCATATACCGTAACAATTCCCTGTACACCGGGGAAAAAAAAATCGATAGATTTTTTTTCAATATCTATCCGACTTAACAATTTTTCAAAAAAAATTTAACACAATTGTGACATATGGCCGACGATGTTCTGAGTAGAACCGTGTTGCGGTCGTGTCAACTAACTATTTGTCATAGTCATCTAACATAAATCACATTATATATCAATATTATACATATTATTATATCAACTAAATAAATGTCCAATGTTAATAGTGAATGATAAAATTAAATTAAAGTAAGGTCTGTCGTATTAGTATGTCATATAGGAATTAATTTGACTAATTAAAATTAAATTAATTAATTAAATTAAGAGTTAAATTATTAAGGTTCTAATGTAACGCGATGTTATGAGAGAAGAAAAAGACAAAATAAGTGAGAAGAAATAGAAAGAAATTCGAATATAAGTTTTAACTTAATTGTGTGTGTTAAGTGTTAGTGAATAATAACTATCTAATTTAACTAACTAAATAATGTATAGGTACATTAAAAAAAAATTATTAATCTAATACTTGTGTGAGATTTATTTTCTCTTTTTCATAATTTCTTCTTTTAGTATTTCGTTCTCTCTTTTTTTTCTTTCATTTCATTTTTTTCTCACATTTCATTTTATTGATAATAATTCAATTAAGAAGTTAAGTTAACTAATTAATTAGTATAGGATATGATGATCCATCCGTAGTCTTGATCCTGATGAATTCTTTTAGGCAAAAATGTTCAAACGTTTACGTTGGAAAGAAATGTCATTTATCCCAGCATCCAAGAATTAAGTGCACCTAGGATAATAAGTTCGACTTGTCGTCAGATATTGTTCCATGATTGATCAATGATATTCGTATATCGTCGTGTATGGACATTAGACGAAGTTCGAATGTCAGTATATATATACCTTGATTGTCTTGTAGTTCAATTCTGTGATGCATATAGTGTATATAAAGTTTAAATTGAAGGCAAGGTTAGTTCCTTTATAGTTGATACTTCGTTCAATCCAATGTAGTGCTGATTGAAATAGTTTAAGAGTGTCAATGTTGATTATTCGTCGTCAATAGGATTACGTGACAATGCATCTGCCACACAATTTTCAGTGCCAGGAATATGTTCAATGGAGAATTCAAATGGCTGTAGGATGATTGAATATCTGGCGAGTTTCTGGCTTTTATGATTCGATCGACGCAAGGATGCTACAGCACGTTGGTCCGTCTGTATGGTGAAGGGAGCACCGAGCAAGAATTTTTCAAGTTTGGTTATTGCCCAGATCACAGATAAAAGTTCCTTGTCGACTGTTGAATACTTTTTTTCTGACAGCTTCAGCTTTCTTGATATGTATAAGGTAGGATGTAGAATGCCATCATGGTTCTGGAGCAGGCATGCACCAATGCCGTAGTTACTAGCATCTGTTCGTAAGAAAAATCTTTTGGAAGCATCGGGAAGTCTTAAAATTGGTTCATGCGAGAACAAATTTATAATTTTGTTGAAAGTTTCATTGCATGTACCAGTCCATGTCACCTTCACCGGCATATCTTTTTTTTAACAATGAAGACAATACAGCCGTGATGGATGACAAGTTTGGTATGAATCTACTGTAATATTGAACAAGTCCTAACAAACTCCTGACCTGTTTCTTCGTCTGAGGAACTGCTATGTTTAGAATTTTGGAGACTGTACTAGGTAACGTTCGGATATATCCCGATCCAATGATATGTCCCAAAAAGGTTATCTCATTACACGCGATTTGCACCTTTGTAGGTTTAGCAGTTAGATGATAATTCCTTAGAGTATCGAAAACATATCTAAGTCCCGAAACATGTTCCTCAAACGACGAACTAAACAAGCATATGTCGTCACAATATATGTAATAACGTCTGGTCTACCTGATAAAATTTGTCGCATCAGGCGAATGAAGGTAGCTGGCGCATTAACAAGCCCAAAAGGCATCACATTCCACTGGTATAGACCTTGTGGAGTGGAAAATGCGGTGTAGTACTTAGCCTTTTCGGTCAGTGGTATCTGCCAATAACCTTTAGTTAAGTCTATCTTACTAAATATAGTTGCGTTGGATAGACGTGGTAGTAAGTCGTCAATAAGTGGATGTGGTTCGCTGTCAACTATAGTCTTAGCATTTAATTTTCTATAATCAACACATAGTCTGATGTTATTGTCCTTCTTCCGGACAATCACTAATGGAGAAGAGAATGGCGAATTACTAGTCTCAATGATTCCCAGAGACAACATCTGTTCAAGTTCCTTAGTAGTTTTAGCAAGGAAATGTAAAGGAACAGAATAGGGATGTACACGAATAGGTGTATCATCATTGAGAGTAATGTCATGACTGATAGCCGATGTGCGACCCGGAACGTCGGTCAACACATCTGGATAAGATTGTAATAGATTAGCAATCTGTAGACGCTGTTGCGGTGTAACCGTTGAAGAGATGGTTACATCCCGCCAAGATTCAGTAGGTTGAACTACTGGTACAGGTAACGGTAACTGTACCTCAGGAAAAGAAGATTCTTCTTCCTGGATGACAGATAAGTTAGAATAATGACAAGTGGATACTGTGTTGTCATCTAGTTCATGAAAAATTGACTGTAAGTGTTCAGGACGTGTATGAAATTGCTTGAGCATGTTAATATGAAATATCTTTTTGTGTCCCTTGATATCTAAGACGTAATCAACGTCGGAAATTTTATCAATGACTTTGTAAGGACCATTCCAAGATATCAATAATTTATTGTTATTGTGAGGAAGTAACACATAAGCTTCGTCGCCTGGGAATAATTGGCGTAATCGTCGAGACCTATTTTGTAGAGATCGAGCCTTAGCTTTTGCAGCCTCAGAAGAAGCGTTGCCAACTGGCAAGACTCAATAATGTTCTTCCGAAGATTAATTACGTACTCGTAAGATGACTGAGTGTCCTGAGTCATCTCCTCGTCAATTAATAAGTTTTTTATTAGTCCCATAGGACCTCTTGGGGGAGCACCAAAAACTAATTCAAAGGGAGAGAAGCCAGTTTGTTCATGCGGTACCTCCCGATAAGCAAATAGAACAGCTGGGAGTGCTCTGTCCCAGTCATGAGGGTGCTTAGCAGTAACCTTATGTAGTAGTTGTTTAAGTGTACGGTTAAGTCTTTCAACCGCACCATTACTCATCGGATGATAAATACTACTTAAATTCCTATCAATGTCCCAAGTTTTCATGACTTCCTTCATGGTGTCAGATATAAACTGTGACCCATGGTCTGATAAAAGTTTTCTAGGAAACCCTATTCTAGAAAAGATGAGATGTAGTGCATCAGCTACATCTGTGGTAGTGGTGGTCTTTAATGGGATAGCTTCTGGCCAGCGTGCACAAATCAATGCACGTAAGGACGAATCTATGTCCTCTGGCCGATGGTAGCAATGGACCAATAATGTCTATTGCCATCTTGTCAAAAGGTCTCACTGAGATATCGCAAGCCTGAATAGGCGCCGTGTGAAAAGCTCCACGTGCTTTCACTTCTTGGCATGTAGTACAGGAACGTACATACTGCGAAATATCTCTTGACACCCCTGGCCAAAAGAATGAAGACAGTACTCGAGATCGTGTTCGAGTATATCCCATATGTCCAGCACAATGTGAGTCATGTGCATGTTGAAGAATGTACCGTCTAAAAGTATATGGGACCATAACTTGTTGTTTCATTTGTGATTTGTCATTAAAACATCTAATCAATATGTCATTTTTAATAACAAAACAATGTTTGTTATTATTACCTGAGGATAGATTGTCAACTTTATCAACCAACTTAAAAAATTTTTTTAAAGATTTATCCTCTTTTTGTTTGGTTGCAAATGTTTCCCTGTCAATAGGTGAATTGACTACAAATTCCTCTTGGTTGTCTGCATCCATTTTATTATCATCAACTTTCTCCATGAGTTGAGTCTGCGCTCTAGTCGTCACGGCGTTTCCAGTGCATAGGTTATGTTTCTCCCATTCTATAATCTCATCTGGAGTACAATCTTTACTGCCGTGTATACGACCGACCATCAGATCAGCTATAGGCTTTTTTAGCATACATACTTTTACGTTCCCTGTGAAAAAAGGAGTGTTAACATGAATAATAGCTGTGGGGTAAAACTCTATTGTTCCACCAAAAGTCATGCAACGGACATATTCCCCTGTTGCACAGCTAGGATGTACCAGCGACTGTCGTACACCAATCGTTGTGGATCCCGAATCCCTCAACACTGAGACGACGGATCCATTAACTAATCCTCTGTTAAAAATTAATAGGCCTGTTCCATCGTTGACTGCAAGACCTACCTCTGGTGTAATATGTCCGCAGTTAAGCACTGTTTCTTTCGCCTTCTGAAAAATAAGATTGCATTGTTGGCAACTATTTGCCACATTATAATTAATAGCAAAACATGCAGCAGAAGACTGTGTTGTGTTATTTTCAAGTGGGACCTGAGCTATAGGGGTAGTATTATTTGTAACTGCCGCCCCTGTATTATGGTTGTAATGAGATGATCCCCGAGAATGAGATCGATTCCGAGTATAATTGTTAGAATTATCTCGTCGTCCTCTATAGTAACTATTATCTCGATGTCTCGAGCCATGATTATTACCATTCCAGTTATTATTATTATTGGGAGTATATGATCGATTATAATTAGTGTTATGTTGACCATTGTGGTAGTTTGTTTGAGGTGAATAATTTCTATCTCGTGATCTACCTCTGTTGAACTCATTTTTATTGTTGAAATCATTATTATGTCCCTTCTGAAAGTTAACATTGTGATTTCTTTGGAACCTGCTTCTGTCTACACTGTGATGTCTTTGTTTGTTATTATGATTGTAGGCCATATTAGACGCCACAGGTAGAGGTTCTCTTAATGAGGAGTTAGAAATGGTTGCATTCGGATGTGCCGAACAGTAGTTTAAAGAAATTTTTTCTAACTCATCCATAGTACCTGGTTTACGCTCCTGCAAATATGCAAAAAATGGCTGGCTAACCGAAGATAATACCTTATCCCGCAGTAGTAAATCAACTAATTTGTCGTATGATTTGTTGACTTCTGCCAGTTCAACCCATCTATTAAATGTATTGCGTATGTTCGCAATGAATCCTGCAAAATCCCTTGGAGATTCAGGTAAAATTCCCTTAAATTTCAACCTACAGTGTTCCTCGTCCAGGTGAAACCTTCGTAAAAGCAAGGACTTAATAGCACCGTAGTTATTTGCTATTGATGGGTCAGCATTTTGAGAAGCTGTCAATGGTTCTCCAACCAAGAATTCATTTAATTTGAGTACCCATGACTCTTCAGGCAAATGGTTAGATTTGCAAGTCTGTTCAAAACGTGCCAGGAACGATGAAAGGTCGTCGACGTTCAAGTTGAAAATGGGTAATTTAAAGTTGTAGAAGTGTTTAGTTTGGCTGGATGACGATCCATTTTGTGCGTTATTATTCTGGTTTGCATCAGCATTTTGTGCTTGTAATCTTGCTGTCTCCAATTTAATACGCGCCAATTCCATTTCTTGTTGTAAAATAATTTCCTCTCGTTTCAATTTATTCTCTTCTTCCTGTCTGGAGATTGCTCTTTGCTCTTCTCTTTCACGTTGAGCAATCTCTCTCAATTTATTTTCCTTGTCAATTTGCTTCATCTCAAGTTCTGCTTCCTCTTTCCTTAATGCAGCTTTTTTCTCTTCTTCTTTTCTTTCATATTTTTCCAGTTCTGATTCAGCAAACTGACGAAGTTCTTGAGATTTATAACCATATTCCCGACCAATTTTAACGAAATGGTCTATAGTAAGCATTTTGACTTTTATCTGTAAGTAATTATTGATAATTACTGATTAAAATAGTCAATAGTAGCTTCAGAGTAATTATTATACTTACTCAACTTAGAAATATTCAATATAAGTAATCACAATAGTACTGAACTTAATGTCTAAGTTCAACTAATAGACAATATTTTGTAACAATATTGTATCTAAATAATACTATATCATAAATAGTTATGATATCTGTTAAATATAATGTAATTATATCACACAATTAATCTCAATATCCAATAATGTTGGGTATAATTCCTAGTAATTATATTGTTCAAGGTACTAAGTCACTCTCTTAGTACCAGAAAAGTATATTAAATAATATACAATGGGTCTATTACCTCAAAGGTAGCTATAAGATTATTTTATTTTGTCAATATATATATTATATTATTATGCCCTAGGCATCTATTATAAATTGTAGTGCTACTTTCTTGGACTATCACTGCATAATTATGCAATGTCCCATATTAACCTTAATTATCAGAAAAAATTAATTAAATTAAATTACAAGTGTGTATTATTGCATATAATATCATATTATTAATGTAGTATTAATATATATTATGAGGACAAACAAAACAATGATGCAACTAAGGGGTACAAACAATGTTAAGACGCAAACAAGACATTTTCACAATTAAAAATGAATTTATGAACTAAATAAAACAAGCGGAAATGTCACAGACCAAATGAAGGGTCAAGGTCTGACCCGAGGTCAACTGAATATTCAAAGTACACACAAAAAAAAAATGACTGCGAAAAATGATGACGTCACAGGACTCATAACGGACGAAAATTTAACAATCATAAAATAAATGATAGTCAGAGGAGACTGGACGAATAGTAACGAACATGGTACAGAACTGAATAAAATTATTAACTGAGTACGAATAAAATACACCAATTATCTACGGGACAGTACAGCTAACGCAAATCGTCAAACGATAGCAGATTTGGACAACAAGTCCAATGTCAAACCTCAATGGGGTTTCCAAAGGTGCAATCGTTTAACTGCCCTAAGAAACGACCGAAATCAATTCAGGCATCGTGAGAGCCGCAGAATTTAATTTCAGTTCATCCTCCCTACCTCCCACGAATTAACAACAAATACATACGATGGAAAACAAATTTAACATATATACATGAAAATACATAGACATGCCTGATCAAAGCAAAATGGACTCAGCACTGTTATTTATCGACCGACAAAGGTCACACTTAAATGACTTATCTTTTGTGCTCAGTTCGGACTCCTGTCGATGACGGTATGCACCAACGGTGTAGAAGTATGTCTGACTGTTTGCTCTTGATGCATATACAGGGTTTATTCGTTGACTTTGTTATTTTTTTCCTCCGTAGAAACTAGGCTTGCTGCTGTCAACTTGTATGGCATGTACACGAACTTTGGTGACGTCACGTTGTTAGGGATTATACTGAGTACTGCGTCATAGGTCATAATTCAGCACATCATGTGATCGTCCTTCAAATGTAAACAATTGTTAATTTCCGAATTTTTTTTTTTCGATCCCCAATCAATGGACACCATCTGTTGAAGGCGATCTTCTCTGTTGTTCTGGAACATTCAATTTGACAACAATGTTCCATATAATGTCAATAAAGTGGTTATAAATTCTGGCCATGTTAGTTGAGTTCTTATATGGTTTCATTCAAGATTTTCATCGTGTCAATTGGTGTTGCTTTACGCGAATGCGGGGTGGGGTAGAAAAACGTGTGAGCAAACATTTGAAAGTTGCAATTATATTGAACTTGTAATTCCATTGACGTGATAAGTCGGTTCATTGAGTCCATACATTTATTCACAGTGATACATACATGATGATCAATTCCAATAGGGGTAGAGCGTAAGTCCATATAAGTCATGCATAAATTAATCAACAACGTAGACTGCTGGTTATGTGTCAATGTCCGTTATGAGGATACAATGCAGTATTGTCGTCAGAACATCACAGCTATATGCACGAGCAGATAGACATGGCTACCTGCCGACAGTGAGACTGCGAGTCTGAATAATTCATAAGAATTTGACGATTATTCTTCTCCTTCCGAGAATTCTAGTTAAATACTAACCTCCATAATTTCCCTCTCAGATAGAGTTCTAGGACTGACCCTGGTCCATCATAAATACACATATAAATGGCTATATCATGCCATCGAATTGGAAGGTTAGAAAAACGCAGCTATTCAGCTTTGCGGTCAAGTACAAAAGGGTAGCGTTTCTTAGTTACCGACTGTGACCTAAACAACGCTATACACGTCATAATCGATCGTGTATGAAGCGTTCAGTAATTGAAACATCTTTTTCCACAGCATTTTTGAATAATATACATTTGAGTTACAGGTGGATTTTGTCGGAATATATGTTATTGTTGATTTGTAATACTAAACGCTGGTGAAGTTTTGTGAGTGTATAACATTCACATGGTTCTGAAGTAGTAGGTGTTTGAGCAAAGCTAAGGAGTGCGTTTCGGACTATTCGTCCAGATTAATTGCCTCCCTCACCCTAACTGTCTTCAGGGGTAAACTTGATAGTGGATAAAAAATTCAGGGGATTTTTTTCTTTCTCCAAAATTTTTGCTATAATCATTGTGTTTTCCACTGTAGCAACTTATTTTTCAGAAGTAATCTTAACTACCATTTAGTTGGCGTAGTCGTGTTTGCATTAGGTGCTTTATTGCCGATTAATAGCAGCGATAATTAGATTTTATTTTTGGAGGAGGTATCCCAGGGTGAAGTATATCATCTTTTATTTTTGGTATTTTCTCGTAAGTGGTAGGAACCAGTGTATCCGTTTTCCTATTTTCTTTCTCCACTCGTCTCAGTCACTGACATAATATGGCCGAGAGGGCAAAGCTTAGACAACTCCTCAGGGACGAAGCGAGAGAGGAGGGACTGGAAGGAGAGGAAGCGAAAGCATTTGTCAGAGCCGAACTCGAGAGATATGACGCGGAGAGAAAAGCAGCCGAAACTTTACAGCAGAAGAAGATGGACGAGGAAATGGAAATTCGCAGGATGCAGCATGAGGAAAGAGAGAAGGAGAGACAGTGTGAGGAAAAAGAGAAGGAGAGACAGCAAGAGGAAAGAGAGAAGGAAAGACAGCATGAGTTGGCTCTTAAAACTCTTGAACTCCAAAGTCGTGGTGCTGCCTCTACCTCCAGCAATGGAGAGTCTTCTCCTCATTCTTCCTTAACTGATCCTTCTAACACTCAATCTACTCATCTCTCTGCTATGTCTTTTCCGCTAGAATCTTTCCCTTGTCCAAATGAGAAGATTGACACTTGGCTAGAAAAATTTGAGAAAATTGCAACTCTGTCCGGTTTAGAGAGGTCGCGTTGGAACATGAAGCTTTCTCAGGCACTGAAAAGCAGTGCATATGATGTTTACGCCAAACTGGAAAGCAGCCAATAAGACAACTATGATCTGTTGAAGAAAGCGTTACTGGAGCGCTTTGAAATGAACGGTCGCAAATTTTTGCAACTGTTTCGCAACAGCCGGAAAGAGAATTCTGAAACTTTTCAGCAGTTCTCGTCTCGTTTGAAGGGTTATTTGACAAAGTGTCTAGAGCTCTCGCAGCTCCCCTCTACCTACGAAGGTCTTGAGGAATTTGTTTTAACAGAACAAATAAAGAACACATTGTCTGCAGATACCCGGAGATTTCTAGCTGAGCAGGGAGCAGAAAAACTTGAAGACATCTTAGAGAAGTCTGAGCGTTACCATAATGCGCTGGCTGAACTACCGGCCACTAAGCGGAAACCGACAGAGGAGCATTTTCGAAAAAATAATCTAGATCAACCTTCTCATGCTTCGAATCAGAATAACCACAGAGAAACTGGACCTCAAAACCCCCCTCCTGAAAAATCCAAGTTCTACAAGAACAAGTACCCCAACCACCCCAAACAGTCTGATCAACCCGACCGTCCTTCATGGCAGCGTGGCCAGAAAGGGCAAGGTGACAAAGGGAAAACCCCTGAGTACGGGACATATGATCAGACCGAGCACACCGAGCCAAAACGCATCGGATGCTTATTAACAGTCTCGCATGGCGGAATTATTGACAGTGATTCCCAACCTGTTGGGGATGGACCCTCAACGCGAGGTACTGTTACATTGAACGGTTCTCAAACTTCTTGTTTATTTGACACGGGGCTTTCTTATGATTGCATTGTTGCCAGAAACCTGGTCAAACCCGGTCAAGAGACAGCAGAGACCGTCCAACTTTGTGGAGTTCGTAAGAGTGATGCACCTACAGCGCTTCCCATCGCACTGGTGGAAATCCACTCTGAATTTGTCAGAGGCGTGATCAAAGCGGCTGTTATGGATGGTCCCATCTACCCAGTCATACTTGGCGGGAGATACGTGTCTATTGGGAAACCGGAAGAGCCGATTGTGGCAGCAGTAACTACAAGAGGGCAAACCAAGAAGGAACGGGAGCCTGCGCCTAATTTGTTACCTATGGAACTTAAAGAAGCGCAATACAAGGACCCTACTTTAGCACCCTGCTTTAGGAAACTGCCCATGGCTAAGGAACCCAGACAGCGCGGGGACATTTTTTCTAAGGATGGCGTACTTTATCGCAGAACGGGCAAGCCTGACCAAGGTTACAACCAGTAACAGTACAGAAGCCAAATCCTAGAAATGGGGCACTCTCTTCCCTTCAGCGGACATATGGGACAGAACGCCACAAACCAACGGATAACCACTCATTATTGGTGGCCAGGAGTAAATACTGATATTATCAGATATGTCAAATCCTGTGCCCAGTGCCAACGTGTGCCACCCAAGCAACGGGCACCCCAGTCTCTTTGGGTGCAATGCCAATAGTGGGAACACCATTCGAACGGGTTGTGATCGACATTTTAGGGCCTTTCGAAAGGACTAAAAGAAGGAACAGGTTTATCCTGACCTTAGTCGATACATACACTCTATGGGCAGAAGCTATCCCGCTAACATGCGCAGATGCCAAGCATGTCGCAGAAGCCCTCGTGCAGATTTTCACTCGGTTGGGATTCCCTCAACAAGTGTTGACGGATAACGGATCTCCATACCGAAACCTGTTGATGGATGAGATCGTGAAGATCTTGAGGACCAAACACATCTACACAAAGCCTTATACTCCGGCCGGAAATGGGCTCCTGGAATGTGTTAACGGAAACCACATGATGTTAAGTATACTGGCACAAGTGAAACCTGAAGATTGGGATTGTTGCATTCCGGCAGCTTTATTTAGCTACAGAGAATCTCCTCATACTTCCACAGGATTTCCGCCAGCTACGCTTTTATTCGGCAGACCCCTTAAGGGCCCGCTTGAAGCCTTACTTTGGTCGCTGACAGGCCAGAAGGCTGATGAGACAGTTGTCTCAACAACCAGATATGTATCGGAATTGAAGGAAAGGTTGAAACTAGGATGGGACCTAGCAACGACTAACTTTAAGCGAGCACGCACAAAGCACGCAAACCGATACAAGAAAGTCGCGAAAGAGAGAGAATTAGAAGTAGGAGAGAAAGTTTTGGTGTTACTCCCTACCGAGAACAACCAACTGAGGATCGGATGGCAAGGGCCGTTTACCGTCCTGAAAAAGATTTCTAAGGCTAACTACCAGATATCTATTCAAGAAAAGGAAAAGGTTTTCCATTTAAATCTCTTAAAGAGATACTTGGAAAGACCTGTGCCGACCTCCGACTATCTCCTGACGATCGCCAAAACTGACGAAGATGACGATAGTGGCAGGGAAATTCCACTGCAATCACAGGAAATCTTTGAAAAATGTCAGAAGCGGCGGCGCTCTTTCAAGCACGCATGGGAGACATTCCAGAGAAAGGAAACTTTGGGAGTAGACTTCATGAGTAGGACTTGCACAGAGATGGAGGGGGCAGATGAGAGGGAAGAGGACAGACACCCTGAAGCTACGGATATAGGAAATTTATTTCCATAACGTAGACATGGAGTGCTTCCATATCTTAAGGGGGGACGTCCTGTCACATAGGGAGTTATGTTCTATAAATTGTCTATATTTCCCTCTTTCTTCCACTCGGATCCTCTAATTTTTTCTGTCACTCTTTACCCTTTTTCATATATATATAATTTTTTCGCATTCGTTAGTTTGCGAATAATATTTTCTTTTCCCATTCGAAATTTTACCGTCTTTCTTTCTCATGCTGACTGAAACTTGATTACGTAGATGTCAGGGCTGCAGGGCGACAGAAGGCGTGATAATTCGTTTCGCGGGATATAGATGCAGACTTACCGTCTGAAAATTTAACCTGTCACAGCGCTTTCCCTGGCTGAATTTCTCGGCGAAGTGTAAAATCGCTCTCGGCATTAGAGACGGGATGGCTGAGACTTGCACATGACACGGCACTCACTGTTGATCATTCTAAACGTAGGTGCTAAAACTGCCAACACGTTTTCGCCCATAGCAGACATATAGTCTGGGTTTTTCCATGACATTCACGCTCTCGGTCAGTTCGTTAACGAAGGTGCGAAATCGCACTGGTGGCAGTTACGACATGCTTCTAAGTTAAACGTAGCTGTTATGAGAAGGGGGAGAGTTCGGGGCGGGGGAAATAGTTCATCCTTTGTCGGGTTTAAAATATTAACCCAAGTTTGAAACTTTAATTTCATTCTCACTCGTAAAGCTGCAGCAGACAGATCGCTGTGCTAGATCTAATATCTGTGTTTTGGCGAAGTCTGAGTTTCCTGGCAACATTTTGCCGAGTTCTAGATTACCATTAGATTACAGTATTCTAGTTCATGGTTTAGTCTGTAGTGCTGTGGTTGAGGTAACTATATAATATCTAGTATTTATGAAGTGATTAAGTGTTAAATCGCCGATTTCATTTTACTAGTTCTTTTGTGCAGAGTGATCAAATTTATAAGTATGTATTATTTTCTAGTGACGCATATAGTGGAAAGCAAGATAAATTATATTTCTAGCTTAACAAGCATGTAGCCATAATGAATTTAATTTAACTGCTAACTACTCAGTCGAGTATATTTTTCTAAACAAACTATAACAGCTAGATGTCTCATGAGTGCTGACGAAATATATTTATATGTATTTCAAATTCATGATGATTGATTTTATAATATAACTTATTTCACGGGAAGTGTTAAATGATAAGCTCTACGCTTGCAGTTAAAATATAAGTTATATCCTTATACATAGTATGTATAATTATTTTATATGTGCTTTTTCCATATTATGCAGTGAATACTGGGGTGATCCAAACTTGCTGGCGTTTACTAGTAAAGAGACATACTTGTGAGAAGAATAGACATTTCCTATCTTTAACCACGTGGGATGTTTCAAGTAACACTGGTCTGACAGTGCGTGTGCCATCAGAGATAGACAGTAATACCAATCCCACTAACGGTTTTTTTCTAAAGACAAAATGTTTATACTGGGCCTTTGAGCCAGACTTTATTTCTTCACAATAAACTCAAATATGCATGCTGCCTGGCGGCGAGAAATTACAAGATGATACCTCCGAAATCGGCGAGTATCTGCCTGAATGGCGAGGGACACCTGTCCTCTATACAAGGAAAAGATTTACTCACGTAAAATCAATGTCAGGTTAGAAATTAATAATAACCTGAGATTTCGCCTCGAGTATTAGCGGGCGTACGAAAAAAAAAAAAAAAAAAAAAAATTATATTCCCGACAAGCATTGAAAGAGTGTATAGTGAACCAAGACTATCTGTTAAAAGAAGTTGTCCACTGGTCAGCTTTTCCCAAATGAAGGAAACCCTCGTGTTTTGACTCTGTGTGCCCGTTCAAACTTGCTTACCCTAACTGATCTAAGTGACATGAACAGTAATCTAAAAACATAACTGATGAAGTGAATGCTCCCCGAAAAACAGTGGAAGAAACCTGTAATTGTAAAGCTGGGATTCGCTTTATCTAAAGAATACAGATTCACTGTATAGAGAAGTGTCCTAAGGTTGCGCCAGACTGTGAACAACATCAAGTTTTTAGGTAAGCACGTGTGCCAGGGTACCCTGATGAAAGAACCGAGTGAAAGTGGACTGAGTGAGTTTTTTTTTTGATAACTATTGATTCACCCACTTTATAATCTCCTTACGGAAGATTGGCTGCTTAATTAAATTGTTCCTGTTGAAGGACAATATTAGACCCTAACCATATGTATTTGTGACTCTTTGGGCCATCATCTGTCTCATAACGGGGCTGTGGGCTAAACCTAGAGTTAATATCATAACGGGGCTATCATCCTTGTAGCATTCTCTTGAGATTTTATGACTATTTGTATATGTTTTGATGTAAATTCTATGTGTTGTGAAGAAATTTTAAATGATAATTAAAATTTCCCTTGGAATTAATCAGCGTGTTGGTCAGCTCGTTCTAAATATTTATATAAGTATTGTTATAGTTTTCCCACGTCTGTGTGTTGAACTGTCGTCACGTGTATGTGCGTGCCCGTGAGTAGATAGAAATATAGGTAAAATATATATGTGTTTAGACTGTCTGACGCTGTAAAGCTGTCGTAGAAGATAGGTGAGAGAGAGAAGAATTTTTTCGCTTTCAGAGACAGCCTCTATATCACATTCTATCATCTCACTCGTGGAATCTATTTCTTTTTACTAACTCTCACTGTGTCTATCACCTATTCGAATCTATTCAGAAGGGACCAACCCAAGTCTTAATTCTCCTATCAAAAATCTACGACACTTGTCTTTTTTTATGTCTAATTCCAGTTCTCTTTATATGTTTTTGCAACTTCCTGTATTTCTTTTACCTCGAGGATTTCAGAGCAAGCGCTGTCTTGTAATGATATCAGCTGACTTCTTCAGTGCGTGGTCTTATGCAACAACAACTTCTTTTTTATAACCAGTTGTTACAGTGGTATTTGTCTGGTGCTTTCTATCATTTCCGCAAAGGGTATATTTTCGTGCCATTTTAATAGTTCTATTATTTAGGGGGTCAGTGTTGACCACTTTAAGGACCGGTATTATAAAAGATGAGAGAAAAGAAGGACATAATTTTAGACGGGCCTGCGCACCCAATTCTCAACCCTTTGAAAATAAAGTTCGTTATTTCGTTAGCTCGCTCACTTTGCATAAATTATATTATTGAACACGCGGTATTTGTGGAGTCCGGACGATACGGTGATAACGTCTATGAGGTGTGGGCATTCTTGCATCTGTGGAATAACACTATCTGACAATTTTGCTACTTTTATCGGACACTATTCCAAGTCTAAACATGAATACTGTCGTCTCACATAATACCCTGAAGACAGACAATACGGCAAACAATATAGTCATACGACTTCCGTCTTAAAAAAAACCCCACAACCAACTGAATTCTCAAACATCATTATTTTTATGTCGGCCAAAATCACTATAACCTTGCTCACTTAATAACTGACACAATCCAGGCACAGTGAATGCACAGCCATACCATAGTTAGTTTAGTTACCGCAATCTAACCAGCCAATGGGATCACATGTATAACTATCCAAAAACTTACAAACAAAACAACTTATGCCCCTGTGAAGCAATGGTGTATAACACATTTAAGTCATTGTGACCGTATGGCCTACGTGGAAAACACACAAGTTGGGCCGGAGGTCCAGAGTATGGAGAGTACTGATTGGTCAATATCACATAGTTACGAAGATTGTTAGATCAGAGGCTGGTAGCTAGGAGCTTGAAAAAGGAGATTATATTAACCGACATGTTTTTCTGGTGCTTTACCCTTTTGGGTTTATAGCGCCCGTAAGTACCGTCTCGAAATAGAATTAGGTTTCGCATTGAACTTTATTTTGTAGTAGGAAATTTCAGTATATAAAACCGACATGCATACAACCTAAGCAGTATAAGGTTCCCACCAAGAATCAAAACAGAGCAAAGACTGAGAAAGAAAGTAACCATTCGCTACTTCGAGAATATATGCGGCAAAATTTGAAGAAAGCTCTGCGTAGAGATTAAATGTAGCAGAATATTTGTACAGAAATGCATGACTAATTGGAAATGAGTCCATAATCTTTGTATCGACAATAAAGAGTTAATTTATTGAGACTTTGGACTTATCTAATATATATATATATTGAAGTTAGCATTGACACTTTAGGGCTTTCTGAGAGTTCTACAACTACAAGTCTCCAACCTAAAGCAAGGGCCTAAGAACCTTGGCTTACCAATACTTGTCTGAATCAATACCTCAGGCGATTAGCCTGTCAAGACAGACGAGCCTTTCACACTAAAATCCACGGTCATCCTTGATAACCAAGAAAAGATAACTATCTACCCTCATAGTGCTCTATTACATGAACTCTACGTAATACTATCCCCATGTCAAGAGTGCGCGGTCACATCATATCTATATAGTATCCAAATAAACATTTTTTTGACATTGCGCAAGCTTCCATTGATGAAAGTCTGTAATATTTTAGTACCTTGTAAGTTTTCACATTGATTTTCAGCAATAAACTTACGAAGGCTTATCAGTCTACAACCCTAAGTGAAAGTGGCGAATTCAACTCCAAGCTCTGTTTGGCTATTATGCACATTGTGGCTCTTATAGTACTAGAGAAAGCCAAAGTGAGAGACAAGTCGGTAGACAACAGACAATCAAACCAACTGATAATTAGACAGACAGACGAAAGAATGGACGGACAGTCGGTCCAACATGCTGGTGGTCGGACAGACAGAGATAGATAGATAGATAGATAGATAGATAGATAGATAGATAGATAGATAGATAGATAGATAGATAGATAGATAGATAGATAGATAGATAGATAGATAGATAGATAGATAGATAGATAGATAGATAGATAGATAGATAGATAGATAGCATACAAACATTTTTCTATAGACAGACAGGTAGGTAGATTTATGTGTCACAGAACGTCCTATTCAGTCGCTAATAGTATGTCCATCCTTATGCTACACTCCTCTACCTCAGTATTGTCTAAATTCTCCATTCCTCAATGGGCGTTCTCCTAAGATAAACATCCACCTGTCTTAAGCTTGACCGCTTGTTGCATGTTTATCTTCCTAATTATGAAAGGTTTGCTCTATTGCAACTACAAAAACGTAAAACTGCCCGCGGGACAGCGAACCAGAAATGTTTGTTTAGATAAACTCAGACGTTAGGCTAGGAGCATTAGTGTCAGCAGTTAAATTGTCTGAACACCACATTCGTACTGCGTAGTTGCTTCAGCTCATGTAAAAAGAAGCCGGTTGATCAATGTCGGATTACTGTAAGCTGGTCATTTAAAAGATAACTAATGTTTAATTCTGCGGGCGTGACTTGCAGAAAAAAATGCCACTTCCAAGTTTATCTTTGTGGTAAAGTGGGATGTTATAAATATTTATAGGGGACTTAGTGTACTGACTGAGATCAGCTGTGAAGGTATCTATATCTAATAAGAGTAGTGTATTATAGATAACCTTACTTGCTACCACATATGTATACCTCAGTCAGAATTATTCTGGAATAGTGTGATGACTACGTTATATGTCTAGGGTATGTGTATGATGAAGTGTAAGTCATAACAACAACAGACAGATAAACAATTTAATTTATTCCACTACACTTGACAACACTGTGACACTCACATACATAAAACACTCTACGAGGATATCTTAAAGGAGTCACTGATAACTTTTCAAATAACAATATGTATTCAGTGCTGTCATGAATGTATATGTGTCCTGATTCAAATACAAAGGGAACCAGGAATCACAATCAATTTTAATTACAAGTTATATGTACAGAATTTGTCAATATGAATCTTGTAGTGACATATATTATTAATAGTATCCTATGTGTGTCAGTTGTGTAGTAGTAATCTGAGGTAATACTGGTTTTGTTTTGTTCAAGCTCTGTTGGTATTTGTCATCATGACTTCAATAGTTTGTCTTTGTTGGAACTAGTATTGGAGATGTTCTCAGTTCCTGGCATTAAAACAATTAAATTCCCCTCTTAATTTTATTTTACAGTGTCATTTTAAGATGGGGTACATAATGTTGAGCTCCATGGCCACACTCTCTTATCTTTCGTGATGACTGCAGTAAAAGACTCCTCTGCTCGATTACTTTAATGAGTTCTGGAGTCACCCCACTGGTTGCTATATGGACCAAGGAGTATGCTGTCCACCTCTGGCTTTAGCAAAGCTCTGACCAGGTGCTGCTCAATAACTTTAAGACCACGGTCCCTGAAACAAGAAGGTTGTACCTCCTACTTCAGAACTATTTATACTCTATGTCTACACTGAGCACAATACATCACAAACATTGAGTTCAGAGCGTTAGGCCAACTGTCAGCTTCATCTGAAATACTTTATACCAGTATTTCCCTCCCTAATGGTTACTACGCCTCTGCAATTCCAGCATTATTTCTTTCTAGTCAATAATCTAGGTGTCAGTGTACTGTTTGGCCATTCCATGCAGTTTTACTTTCCTCCGACACCTTCTGTTCAGGCTGGAGCTCTATAGGCTTTACATCATGTTCGTTACTGAACTACACATATATACAGACATAAATTATCAATTTACATTCAATTTTCATTAAAAGATATTGAATATTTCAAGCTTACCACAATTCATAGAAATAATAAACAGTTTCGTTGACTGGCAATGAATATAGCACAACTCCGATCTGCCGATGTCCCAGGCTTTATTTTATAAAAAATATACACTGGTGCTCAACGCACTGCTTCTTAGTAGGTTTATTACAAGATGTGGCAATGAACAGACGCTCTGAATTGAGTATATTCGCAGCTCTACCCAATCAAACCATGTCTACACATCTTTTAAAAAAAAATACTCCTTTTTCACGTTTCCCCTGACAACACAAGATAGTATTTATAGCCCGACCAATCGTGTTTAGTCTTATATTTGTTGCGCTCCAATCAAATAGGAGTTAACATGGTAGGCCATTTCCGTAACGTAATGTTTTTTCAAACACGTTATAAAAAAATTTTTTATGAGCAGAAATGATTTCATGCTGTCAGGCATCCCCACTATTTTATTTTGGTTATAATTTATTAATTCCTGGACTATTTGCGTAACACTTAACATATTCTGTGTCAGCAAGCCCTAAGGAATCCAAATATCTCAATCTAAGGGAGCTAGGTGGCTGCGTTCAAAATGTGCATTTTCTACCACCTCCTGTTCACTTCCATCCCCATGTGGTGTCTGGGTACTGTCATGTTTTCAAACGTAAACCCATCTAATGTCATCTTTCCTAGTAAGCGTTTTCCAGGTTTTTTTAAAACCTAACTCTGGGAAGGTTAGTGTTTTTTATCACTGTCCGTCTGAAAAAAAGTTAGTGCATGTGGCCTTACACGCGTGATGGCAGCAATTGTGTATCGCGCGACGCGTGTTTAGTATTGCATGCTTCCTGCCTTCATTCGCCCCTCTCTCTCTCCTGCTTTATCTGTCTTTTAGTTACGCCGTGTATGGAATGAATGAAATATTAAATCTAGGTCATTGATCAGCTTGCGTATCTCAAGGTCAGTACACGTTTCATTGAAGAAAGCGGGTAATAATACAGTAGGCTTTTACTATCAACGTGAAAGCGTTACAATTTGCAGACGAAGCAGAAAACAAGGGGGATTTCGAGTACAGTCATTGTGACAGCACTGTTCTTTTACCATTTCTCTTTTCTTTATTAAATGTATTTGTTAGGCTTTATATTTACCTGATAATTTATATATGTGGATTAGAATATTCCACGACAATCTTGCTTACAACAAGATTGATGTATTAGGACAGGAGATATGCTATAATTGTTTGCGGCAAGGGTAACAATTAGTAACACTACCATATATGGCCATGTCAATAATTATAAAGTTGAGTAGGGCAAAAGCAAAATTTACTAAAATAAGACGCCTAACGGTCATTGGTTTTAAACTGATAAATAAACTAGCATAACCAGTGACTGATTTCAGCAAAACTAAACTAGCGAAAGTACAATTTCGTGTAGGCACAATTGTTACTATAAGACAACGAGCAATTGGACCCGTGACTGGATTTCCAATTCTTATCAGAGAGACAAGACGTCCTGAAGATATAGCAACGGGATTCAATTATAGGACTAGCCAACGTTTTTAGAAGTAACTTGTAAAATTAAAAATATAAAACTTATTTTATTATACTTAAAGTCAGAAGACCTAGGAAATCCTCCTCATATGTTAAAGTTAGGAGTAGTGATCTTACAATTACGATTAACTCATATGAGAAGACTGTCCTTTTGTACTCCAAACGCAGTCAGTCTCCTTTCCGAACGGTAAATTTGCCATTGGGGAGTCTTTCACGTGCGAATCCAGAAACCTGATTTATGCTATCATCTGCAAGAGGTGTGGCATGACCTATATTGGTGAAACTGGCAGACGTTTGGCAGACAGGTTTCGGGAGCACTTGAATGACATCCATCATGGCAAACATTTACCGGTGGCCCTTCACTTCCACAGCCCTGACCATTCAGGTAACTCTGACATTCATGTCACTGCCCTCCGTTCATGTATCGGCGACGACCGAACTCGCTTTTCGTTGGAGAATCGTCTCATTTTTCAAATGGGCGTTTTAGCTCCTGCTGGGATGAATGTCCAGCATCATTTTGCATAATTCTGGTGGCTTCTGTCGTTATTTTCCTATCTATCCTTGTTTTCGCTTTGGTTCGTTTCGTTTCCTCAATTATCTGTTCTTAGCCGTCACTAGCTCCTACGTCACTTCCGCATGACACCTTATTTTTTCAGCCATTTTGAATGTTCCTTTCTTCGATCCAGCTAAGTGATTTTTTACGCATTTTAATATTGTTGTTCATTTCTGTCTTCGTTTCATTGATTATTTACTTTCTTGTTTCGACATGTCTTTCTGGTTTCACGATTTTCTTGCATTATTACTGTTATCGTTTCGCTCATCACCATAGTTTCATCTGCTTGTATCGCTCATTTGACGTTTTCCTCATCATCATAGACCTTTGTAGTACCTATATGTAGTTCTTGTCCTTGTCACCTGTTCGTAACTGTGGCTGACGAAGGGTAAAACCCGAAACGTCCCTTGTCTCATGTGTACCGTTTACTTGTAAAACTGATTTCATACCATATTATTTTTAAATTTATATATTTGAGAAGACTGTTCCTTTACGGCTGCAGTAAAGTGATATCGGTCATTCAGTTCAAAACGTTTGTATTCCTCTCCTATTGAAGAGCTAAGTTTTAACAGTTAAATTTTCTTGCTTTTTATGTGCCTTTTTACATGTATGCCAAGATAATTACTGTGCAAGAGCACGTTACTACTTGGTGCAGGCTTCTTGCAAGGGGTACAGCTGCTGTAGGGGTTTCATGCTCGGTAAGGAACGCAAATAAAAAGATGATGATAATGATGTTGATAATGATATTATATAAGCTTAACTCATACACATCCCTATTGATCACCGAGAAGCCAGCGTACACGTTTTTGTGGTAATATGAGGCAAAAATAATAAGTTATATTATTTCATTGTGTTATATTAAAATGTAATAATAGAATTCAATTTGTGCTTTGTACTTCGCACATGTCAGTTTGTAATCAATCTTGTGATAAATCTTCGTGAGTCTTCTAAACCGCACAGGAAGAACTTTGACACGTGACACTAGGGTTTTCCCAAACGTCACGCATAAATGAGTAGTCTCAAGTTCCCTACACAGTTCATTATAAACCTTTGATATTATTTACAGTGCAATGGTATAACTGTCCCCTGCAATCCACGGGGGTCTTGTATGAGACAAAGAACTTATAGAACTACTGCAACCTCACGGTGACTAATATAAGGCTCTGCATGGAACTGGCAATCTTGTCGTGTCAAATAAATTGGTTCCTAAATAACCGCTACAAGAGAATGTGAATGCCCGGGGCAGGCTTATTGTACGGGGCCCAATTGTTGTGGTGGCTCCATGCCCCATAAGGAGCTAATAGGAACATAATGATGACTAGTTGAACTAGAGAGACATTTTAACGTTTTAATTATCAGCATAATAACTATGAAAACTGATGAGGCATTATGGAGTCCCTGGAGAAGTTCATTAACCTAGTATGGAAAATAATATAGAGAAGTTCATTAACCTAATATAGAAAATAATATAGAGAAATTCATTAACTTAATATTTAAAATAATATAGACAAGTTTATTAACGCAATATGGAAAATAATATAGAGAAGTTTATTAACGCAATATGGAAAATAATATAGAGAAGTTTATTAACGCAATATGGAAAATAATATAGAGAAGCTAATTAACCTAATATAGAAAATAATATAGAGAAGTTCATTAACCTAATATGGAAAATAATATAGAGAAGTTCATTAACCTAATATGGAAATAATATAGAGAAGTTCATTAACCTAATATGGAAATAATATAGAGAAGTTTATTAACGCAATATGGAAAATAATATAGAGAAGCTAATTAACCTAATATAGAAAATAATATAGAGAAGTTCATTAACCTAATATAGAAAATAATATAGAGAAGTTCATTAACCTAATATGGAAATAATATAGAAAAGTTCATTAACCTAATATAGAAAATAATATGGAAAATAATATAGAGAAGCTAATTAACCTAATATAGAAAATAATATAGAGAAGTTCAGTAACCTAATATGGAAAATAATATAGAGAAGTTCATTAACCTAATATGGAAATAATATAGAGAAGTTCATTAACCTAATATAGAAAATAATATAGAGAAATTCATTAACTTAATATTTAAAATAATATAGAGAAGTTTATTAACCCAATATGGAAAATAATATAGAGAAGTTTATTAACCCAATATGGCAAATAATATAGAGAAGCTAATTAACCTAATATAGAAAATAATATAGAGAAGTTCATTAACCTAATATAGAAAATAATATAGAGAAGTTCATTAACCTAATATGGAAATAATATAGAGAAGTTCATTAACCTAATATAGAAAATAATATAGAGAAATTCATTAACTTAATATTTAAAATAATATAGAGAAGTTTATTAACCCAATATGGAAAATAATATAGAGAAGCTAATTAACCTAATATAGAAAATAATATAGAGAAGTTCAGTAACCTAATATGGAAAATAATATAGAGAAGTTCATTAACCTAATATGGAAAATAATATAGAGAAGTTCATTAACCTAATATAGAAAATAATATAGAGAAGTTCATTAACCTAATATGGAAATAATATAGAGAAGTTCATTAACCTAATATGGAAATAATATAGAGAAGTTTATTAACCCAATATGGAAAATAATATAGAGAAGCTAATTAACCTAATATAGAAAATAATATAGAGAAGTTCATTAACCTAATATGGAAAATAATATAGAGAAGTTCATTAACCTAATATAGAAAATAATATAGAGAAGTTCATTAACCTAATATAGAAAATAATATAGAGAAGTTCATTAACCTAATATGGAAATAATATAGAGAAGTTCATTAACCTAATATGGAAATAATATAGAGAAGTTCATTAACCTAATATGGAAAATAATACAGAGAAGTTCGTTAACCTAATATGGAAATAATATAGAGAAGTTCATTAACCTAATATGGAAATAATATAGAGAAGTTCATTAACCTAATATGGAAAATAATATAGAGAAGTTCATTAACCTAATATAGAAAATAATATAGAGAAGTTCATTAACCTAATATGGAAATAATATAGAGAAGTTCATTAACCTAATATGGAAATAATATAGAGAAGTTTATTAACCCAATATGGAAAATAATATAGAGAAGCTAATTAACCTAATATAGAAAATAATATAGAGAAGTTCATTAACCTAATATGGAAAATAATATAGAGAAGTTCATTAACCTAATATGGAAAATAATATAGAGAAGTTCATTAACCTAATATGGAAATAATATAGAGAAGTTCATTCATCTAATATAGAAAATAATATAGAGAAGTTCATTCACCTAATATAAAAAGTAATACAGAGATGTTCATTCACCTAATATAGAAAGGTGCATTGGATAAGGATGAGATAGAGAAACTGAGGGCAATTAATGATCGTATTTTAGGGAATGATACTGACATCGATGTATCATCAAGGCTAAGATCATGATGACATTTAGCATCACATGTAAAGCCAGCACGGATGGACGTATCAGAGGATGCACCCGGCGTGTTTACAACCAGCGCGTAACAGGAACAATTAGCATTCATACCCTTCGACATTTGCATTATGGGTTTGCCCTGGGTGCAATGACGTCAGTTCTGATCAGCAATAACAAAATATAAAACATGATGTGCATAAATCTTCATAATGGAAACTGAAAGAACCCTTTGAGATAAGAGCAGAGTGGTTAGAGCGCTAGTATCTCGCTGCAAAGGTGCTGGGTTTGATTCACGGTATCGACTCGCTCCAGTCTACCCAGCTGTAAATGGGTACAAGATTTTGCTCTTGGGTTAGGAAGGAAAAGACAGCGAAGAAGGGAACGGGTCACCCCCACCTCCCGATGCTGGACCTATTATTGTAAATTCTCTAACACTTCCCTCCCCTACGGTTGTATCTGCTACGGGACTACTTTTTTACCTTGAGATAGGAGCTTGAGTATGGCATGGATGCCTCTTGTCGCAGTTTCTCTTTGTTTTATATAGCAGCCTCCTCATTTATTGACATATACTCTTCTTAGTGGCTTTGGTTTGAAATATGAAAACAGCGATATAAACCACCCAAGTGGGCCCGCCCTCCTTAGAGGAGTATACAGGGCCGAAACACTTGTTCAACGGGGGGGGGGGGGGGGGGCTCCTCTGATGATCAGATTGCCTCCTGTTGTATAACTCTGTAAAGAGTTTCCTATCATAGTTGCATGGTCAAACCAGTGACAATCGGGAAAAGGCAGATGGACTTCTGGAAAGACAGATGATACTGGGAAAGACTAGAAACCGGCTGACCGGGTTAGCACCCCGTAAGCTGTATTCAATTGCTACAGGACCCAAAAATGATAGATGCCCCCAGAATTCACCGAAAGGGGGGGGGGGGGGGGGGGGGGGGGGGGAAGAATGATGAATCCACAGGCGCCTCATTGGAATCGACCAGACCCGTTACACGGACTTCGAGCTCTGAACAACGGCTGGAATTTCCATGTGCCTGTGGTAGGAAATTCTCTACTCAGAGAGGAATGAAAATCCACAGAACGAAAAAGGGATGTGGGAGTTCATCAGGGGGAGATCAACAGCGCTCTCTCTTGACGGGTAAGACGTTAGAAGAACGCAGCCAGGAGTCAATCCACAGTGTTGAGTACATTCAAGTTGATCTGCCTGATGATGATCTCACACACTTCTTGGACGGGAAAAGAGATGCAATCAAGTTTCCACCTGCCAGTGCAAAAGGGCTTTGGGAACAGCTGGACGAAGCCTTGGCAAAAGTGTTGGATAACAGCCTGAAGCAGATAACTTTGGAGAAGAAGCTGGAAATCTTCGGCGACATAATATATCTTCACTGTCGCAAAGTATTTGGAGTCAGGGAGGCAAGGGAAAGTAACCCACCGCGAAAAAGTAGAAGACAAATTAAAATAGAAGAAATCAGGAAACAGAAGAAGCATGCCCGAAAACTGTTGAAGAACGCAGTTGCCACAGAGAAGGAAGGGTTACGACAGGTTTGGGAGCACCTGAAAGGCCAACATAATGCCCTTTGTAGAGCAGAAAGGTTGTGCAGGAAGAGAAGGAAGACACGTAGGGATAGGGAAAGATTCTTCAGGGAGCCCTTCAAGTTTGCCAAAGAACTGTTTGAGCAGCCACGGTCGGGTACGCTAAACATCAGGAAAGAAGACCTGGAAGAACACCTTAGAATGACATATTCAAATGGTCGCAAAGATGAGCCGCTCAGCAGCATAGCAGGCCATAAATGGCCGAGTAAGCCAGGAGCTGAATTTAACACCAAGCCCCCCGCCCCCCACGATGCAAGAGGAAGAAAGCATTGTCCAGAAAGCTCGGTGCAAGTCAGCTCCAGGTCCTAATGGTGTTCCATATGTTGTGTATAAGAGATGCCCTGAGGTGCTCAAACGACTGCTCTGTTCACTGAAGAATGCGTGGAAAACACAGCTTGTAAGCAAGGAATGGAGAAAGGCGAACGTAGTCTACATCCCGAAGGAACATAATTCCACAGACATCAGTCAGTTCAGGTCAATCTCACTACTTAATGTGGAATGGAAGATATTCTTCTCAGTGATGACGAAAAGGCTCACTACATACCTCCTGATAAATGGGTATATTGACACTACCATTCAGAAAGGAGGTATCCCAGGTACCCCAGGATGTCTAGAGCATGCCACAATGATCTGGGAAGCAATCCAAAAGGCAAAGTCTGACAGAACAAACCTCCATGTAATCTGGCTGGATCTAGCAAATGCTTAATGGATCCGTTCCACACCAGATGTTGTGGCAGGCCCTAGAATGCTGAAGCTGTATTTCGCAGGGTTTTCTGTCAGATTTTCAACCAGAGAGTACACAACGAAGTGGGTTGGCCTTAAAGTTGGAATTGCGATGGGATGTACCATCTCTCCGATACTATTCGTGATGGCTGTGCAGGTAATCCTCAATGCGGCTGAAGGAATGGCTATAGGTTCAACGCTCGGTGGAATGTGTCACATGCCACCGCTCAAAGCATTCATGGATGACACAACAATTCTGACATCAGATGAACATCAGGCCCGGGGGATGTTAGCACGCCTGGATGAATTAGTCAGCTGGTGCAGAATGAGCTTCAAACCCAAGAAGTCAAGAAGCCTATCAGTCAGGAAAGGGAAGATAGCAGAGGTCATATTCATGGTTTCCAACCAAAGAACCCCTACTGTCATCGAGGAACCTGTTAAAAGTCTTGGCAGGGTGTACGATGCCTCATTAAAAGACTCGAAGTCAGTGCAACAGACAATAGAAATGGCTGGCAGAGGGCTACAGGTCATAGACCAAAGCAGACTCCTAGGAAAATTCAAACTGTGGTGCCTCCAGTTCATGTTGATACCTAAGTTGCTGTGGCCACTGCTTATATATGAAATAAGTACAAGTACAGTGGAAGGTATAGAGCAGAAGGTCAACAAGTTCATGAGAAAATGGCTAGGGGTACCACCAGGTCTGTCAGATGTAGCATTGTACTGCAAAACGTCAACATTTCTTCATCCCTTCAAGTCAGTTGTTGAAGAGTACAAAGTTGGAAAGTCAAGGCTTGCAATGATGCTACGCGAGTCAGCAAATGACGTGGTTAAGTCCATTCAGCCCACACTGAAAACAGGAAGGAAGTGGAGAGTGGAAGAAGCTGTTGATGCTGCCCAAGAGTCGCTCAAACTGAGGGAGGGAATCGGATACCCATAAACGAATAGACGGTGATTATGTCATGGAGACATCCGCTGGTGGTCCAAGGCATCAAGCAGGGAGCGCAGAGACATGGTAGTTCAGGAGATACGAGGAGCTGAGAATGATAAGAAATTGCAAAAAGCAGTGCAGCAGGCCCAACAAGGCCAATAGACTACATGGGAAGGAGCCCTGCAAAAGTCCTTGACATAGAATGATATATGGCATATGGCACATCTTAGGCTCAGCTTCGTTGTTAGATCAATGTATGACCTGCTGCCGTTGGCCACAAACCTTGTGAGATGGGGAAAGTCGGATGATGAGCAGTGCCCCTGTGCCAGGGGAGGCAGACACTTGAACACGTGCTCTCAGCGTGTAAGGTGTTATTAGGGCAAGGGCGATACACATGGTGCCACAACAAAGTGCTAAATGAGCTGGCTGCGACAGTAAACCTGGCAAGGATGAAGGCGAATAGCAAACCTAGGCCGAACACCGCAAATACATACTTTCTGAGGGCAGGAAAGTCAGTACACCCCAAACCGAGTAAACCAGGTAGCAGTTTACCATCTCTTCTTGACTGTGCAAACGACTGGGAGATGGCGGTAGACCTACCTGGACGAGGGGCATATCCAGAGAGTATCAAAAAATCGCGGAGACGGCCGGATATAGTGCTTCGTTCTTCAACATCGCTTCAGGCTATACTGATTGAACTGACCGTGCCATTGGAATCCAGATTGGACGAGCAACATTCGTTCAAAGCGGCCAAGTATAATGATCTGGCACGGATCTGAGACACAATGGGTTCACTGCAAGGGTCATGGCTGTTGAGGTGGGCGCAAGAGGGCTCGTGGCTGCATTAGTGTATGATTTATTGAAACTGTTGGGGCTGAGGGGACAGTCGAAAAAAAGGGCACTGAAGAGGCTTAGTGAAACTGCCGAAAAGGCATCATGCTGGCTGTGGAACAACCGCAATGGGCTATGGAACTCGTGACAGTAAACTCTGCGGTACAGAAAACACCAGGAATTTTTCTAAGTCCACAATACGTTGAGTTTTTCGGTGTACTGGTGACTGACGGGCAACACGCGTCGTATTTATAAGAGGTGTTGGGCACATAATTTCAGTTGCTAGCACGCAGTTGCTAGCCTCGTCGGCTAGTCACGAGCCGTCTTGCGCCCACCTCAACAGCCATGACCCTTGCAGTGAACCCATCGTGTCTCACTTCAGGTCACCACAAATCTGCCACTTATACTTGTCATAGTTGATGGTGTGTAACAGTCGTTTCATGTTGTTGTACGTTTCTTTCACGTGGACTGCATACCCGAGTGGAAGAGATGGTAAAACGTTACCATTATCGAGCAGCACAGCTTTTAAGCTCAACTTGGACGAATCAACGAACAAACTCCAATCGTCGTCTTTGTATTTGATGTGTAGTGCTGCCATCAGACCTCCTATATCAACGCAAGCAATGAGGTTATCTGTCATTTTGAAATATGGAAGCAGATCTTTTTGTCGAGCACGAAACACAGACACATGCACATTCTCTTCTAGAAGATTCCATTGCTGCAGTCTGGATCCCAACAGCTCTGCTTTATTTTTTGGCAATTCCAGATCTCTCACTAGATCATTCAATTCACTCTGGGTAATTTTATGTGGCTGTGCAGACTCTTCAATAGGCACGAAATCAGGATCTCTTGATGTAGATGCTTTCACAGGTGACGGATGTCACCTTTGTGATAGCAAAGTTATTTGTCCGCATATATAGCAAAAATAATCCGCACTGTTCACACATTCACGAGGCATCTTGAACGACACGTCTCCACTCACAGAATCCACAACACATATGATGACAAGGAGGAAATGTGATTGCAATGACTATATCTCTTCTTGTTAATTCAACCACCTTCCTCAGAAAGCACTTGATGGAAACACCCGTTCACTACACGCACACGCGCACGCACACACTAATATATATATATATATATATATATATATATATATATATATATATATATATATATATATATATATATATATATATATATATATATATATATATATATTTATATGTAAGCCGGAACATAGTCAAAATTGGTGGAAAGAAGAGGGATGTTTATAAATAAAGCAAAAATAAAAAGGAAATCTAAAGAAATCAATACCAAAGCAAAAATAACAATCTCCAACACAAATGTCAAGATACTGTATGGCTCACAAAAACATAATAATAATTAAGAAACGTCTGACTTTTTAACATGGGTGCTTGTGCAGTATAAAATTGACATGGTATGACAAGATTACCAAGTATGGAACCGGCGGAATAAACCAGACAAATACCAGTTGAACAAGAGATGAGAAAAAGGATATGAATGAATAACATTCTTCTTCAGAGCAATATTAAAGACACTTTTATCATCTGCTTATCTAATTAGGGAGCCGCGGTAGATCAATGGTTAGTGCAATGGCTTCCTAGCTCGGTATTCCATGGTTCGATCCCCAGTTGAGGTGGGATTTTTTAGACCACAAACGGCTATGGGGTCTACCCAGCCTAAAAAAATTGGGTATCAGAGCAACTCTGGGAAGGTTAAGGCGGCCGGCGTGATGCTGACCACATCACCCCTAGTGTGCGGTTGGTCAAGAAAATATGAGCCTAACACCATATTCCCAATATCCTCAATGGGCGTGTAACGGGATCCTTTATCTAATTCGCACTTCAAATTTTAGGGCGTGCCCACAAATATGAGCTTCGTATAAAACAAAATACCTTGTACGCAGTTCTCGCAGCCAATAAAAGTTTTGTTGTATAAATAGATCGGCACTTGAATAAATAACTTTAAAAACAGTCATAAATATCGAACAAGACGTGGAAAATCATGATGCACACAACTCGCGTTATATTTTAATGTTATAATGTTGCGAGTTTATTCATCACTTACAAGGATACTGACATGCAGCAAGTGGTGCTGATAGAATAACGACTTTTAACAGCCAGTTTGCCCGAACCGGGTGTTATAATTTTCCGGGTTGTGCAGACCTGTATGTTGAATTTATTTAGGTTAAAAAAAAATTGGGTAATACAAACAAGTAACCCGCCAAAACATGACATAAGCGGCGGGGGGGGGGGGGGGGGGGGGGGGGGCGTCAATGTTTTGTGCCTTTTATACTGCATGTCCCAATTGTAGCGACGTGGGCAAAGACACTTTGGAACGGCCATGTAAGCTAGTATCTTTATGATAAATTATGAATTGCACACCAGTAACTCTGCTATAACTTTATGATTAATGCACCGAACAGAAAAAAAAAAAAAAAAATTTTTTTTTTTTTTTGGGGGGGGGGAAGAGAGAATTTGAATAGCAACTACAAATATATTTAATTATGGCAGTGGGAAATCACTATCTTTAGTAAGTGACGAAGAAATTATGATTGTGTCAGAAAAATCGCATAACGGCATTGAAATCCCACGAAAGTTACAAGTAAAAAAGCGAACTCAGGTGCGGACATCCGAGAAGGAAAAGGTTAGATCTAGAATGGATATATCTTCTTCTTCTTCCTCTTCTTCGTTCGCCCTCAGACTTCTACAATAATGACTTTAGTAAAGGCAGTAGTCAGCTCAAGGTTCCTGACATCTCCAAACAGTTTTTCGTTGAGAGAAGCGGGTTGTTGCCATTTCCCACTCCGTTGACTGCTGTAAGTTGGACATGGCTGGTGCAGATGTTCGGCTGTCACGGGGCTGGTGCCACAGGAGCAGAGATCTGTAAGAACAATTCTATACATGTGATATAGATAGTACCTCAACAAACTGTGACCAGTTCGTAAGCGGAAATTGATGTCCTGGTCTCGCCTAGATAGCTGGTTATAGGCATCATCTTTTATGTGACCTGGGTGTTCTCTGTCCCATTTGGACTTCAATATGGATTTTATAGTTGTTTTAGCCATTCCATAAGTTGTCTCTATATCGTTTTGTTGCAGCACTCCCTCCTTCTTTAGCAAGGTAACCTGCTTCTTCGTTTCCTGGAATGTTGCAATGAGCTGGTATCCACTGCACTGTGCACTTGTTGAAGCATTTGGCCAGGCTTTTAAGTGAGTTTATCAGATCTTTTAATCCTTTAACATGGCGGCTCTTCAGCGCTATTATTATGAGAGGGCATCTGTAAAGATCGCTATCTTTTTTTCTGCATGTGCTTTGTATTCAGTTAAGAGTTTCCGCTGTATGTTTCATGGCCTCTGCTTCAGCATTGAAGTTATTGCAGTATTTGCCAGTGGCAAGTGCCATAGAGTGAATTCTATTCTTTAATTTAATGAGAATACCAGTTTCCTCACTTTCAATTGCATTCTTTGCCAAACCATCAGTGTATGCAAGATAACGAAAACAAAGATTAGGGCAAAATAGAGCATGGCCATCATGAAAAAGTTAATTGATACCACATGTGGTGCTGATGAAAACATCCTGAAAAATCTGGGCAGACTTTGGGTAATTATATCAAAACGTTGTAAGCTCTGGGTATTTATTTTCAGCTTATAAGACCTCTTGGTAATCCATCGCTGTCTTCGTGTGCTCTTGTGTAACTACATATACATGTCTCATAAAAATGGCGGATTATCTTCGACGTCTCTAATAAAACTCTCCTTCAAAGGAGTTAGTGAAGAACAAGCTAGTAATCTGTTCCTCTCGTGGAGCTGACACACTTAGAGAACATGCTGTACTGTTTCCTTGTCTTCTTCATACGGACACACGTCTGATTTTGTATTTGTCCAATAGTGGGTATCTGAGTCTGAGATGGCCAATGCTTCCTTCTGAAAATTATCACCTGGAGTCTACAAAGTTAATACTGTATACTTTTCTAACGAGCTTATCCTATTACTTTTTTTAGGCCGCAAACGGCTCCTGGGTCGGCCCAGCCCCAATTGTGTACCAGAGCAACTTCTGGGAAGGTTAAGGCGGCCGGCGTGATGCTGACCACATCACCATTAGTGTGCCGACGGTCAAGAAAATATGGGCCTAACACCATATTCCCAATATGCCTCAATGGGCGTGTAACGGGTTCCTTTACCTTTATCCTATTACACAGTAGGGACATCCCAATGAACACTTGTTGATATCCTTCAGGGTACTGTGATAAAGTGGGATGATATAAATATTTATAGGGGACTTAGTGTACTGACTGAGATCAGCTGTGAAGGTATCTGTATCTAATAAGTGTGGTGTATTACAGATGACCTTACTTTGCTACCACATTTAGACCTCAGTCAGACTTATTCTGGAATATTGTGATGACTACGTTGAATGTCTAGGGTATGATAGTGATGAAGTGTATGTTCACAACAACCAACAGACAGATAAACAATTTAATTTAATCCACAATACTTTACAACACTGTGACACTCACATACATAGAACACTCTATAAGACTATCTTAATAAGTCACGTGTTAACTTTTAAAATATGTATTAATTCCTTTCAATAATAGATATCCTGATTCAACTACAAAGTGAACCAGGAATCACAATCAAATGTAATCACAAGTTGTATGTACACAATTTATAGATAGGATCTTTGTATTGACATATATTATTATTACAATATGTGTGTAAGTTGTGATGTAGTACTCTGAGATAATACTGGCTTTTCAAGCTAGGTTGTTGTTTGTCATCATGACTTCAAGTGTTTGTTTCTGGTGGAAATAATATTGGAAAGGTTCACAGTTTCTTTTTATTTGAAACAAATAACTGTCCCTCTTGATTTAATGTACAGTCAATTTTTGAGGGGGGTATATACAAGATTGAGCTGCTCTGGCCAACGAAATCTTAACTTCTGTGTGGGCGGCAGGAAACAGTCTCCTATGCTCGCTTGCTTCACAGTTTTCTTGAGAAACAACACTCGTCGATATCTTGACCAAGGAGTATGTTACCAGCCTCTGGATTCAGCAAAACTCAGACCAGGTGCTGCTTTAATACGTTAGTACCACGGTCCCTGAAACAAGAAGGTTGTACCTCCTACTTCAGAATTAATTTATAATCTATTTCCACACTGAAGCACAATACATAACAAACACCGAGTTCAGCGCGGTAGGCCAACTGCTAGCTTCTCATGTAACAGTATACACCAGTATTCCTCTCCCCAATGGTTACAACGCCTCTGCAATTCCAGCATTATTCCTTTCTATTCAATAAGATAGGTGTCATAGTACTATTTGGCAATCCCATGCAGTTATACTCCTCTCCGACAAGTTTTTCCCATGGTGGAGCAATATCTAGGCTTTGCCTCATGTTTGTTACTGAACCACACACATACAGACATAAATTTATCAATTCACATTCAATTTTCATCAAAAAGATATCGAACATATCTAGCTTACCACAATTCAAGGAAATATTAAACAAGTACGTTGACTGGCGATGAGTTATGGCACAATTCCGATCTGCCTCTGTCCCAGGCTTTTATTAGAAAAATATGAACTGGTTCTCAACGCACTTGCTTCTATAAAGTTTATTTCAAAAAGTGGCACTGAACAGACGCTCCTAATTGACTATATTAAATGGTCTAGCCAATGAGACCATGTTTACAAAAGCATTTGAAAAATGTACCCTTCCTATCGTTTCCATTAACAACCAAAAATAGTATTTGCAGTCGACTAATCATGTTTCGCCTTACATATTATTCTAGCCAATCAAATCGGATTTAACGTGGTGGCCTCATTTCCTCTAAAGCAGTGTCCAAACACGCCATTATGAGCAAATATGATCCTGTGTTGTCAGACAACACAACTATAGTTTTTTGGCTATAATTTGTTAATTATTAGACTATTTGCTTAACACCTAACATATTCTTTGTCAGCAAGTCCTAAGGCACGGAAATATATAAGTTTAATGGAGCCAAGTGGCTTCGTTCAAAATATGTATTTTCTTCTACCACCCGTTCACTTCTATACGATGGGGTGTCTTCTGTACTGTCAGGCTAATGTCAGGATTTCAGACAAAAAACAGTATTGTGTCATGTTTCCTAATAAGCATTAACCATGTTTTTTTTTTTTTTTTTTTTTTTTAAATGCCAACGGGCTGATCACCTGTTTGCTAGTCAATTTGATTACGGAAACAACGGCAAATGGATTAATTTGTTGTTGCCCTAAAGACGCCACTAGGCGTGATGGGATACAACGGCAAAGAAATCAATTTGTTGTTGCCCTAAGACGCCACTAGGCGTATTGGCCACTGACTGCTTTGTCGGTTGGTGGCTAAGGATGGAAGAAGAAGAAGAAGAATGTTTTTTTAAAACCTTACCTCGTATTGGTAGTGTTTTTTATTACTGTTTATTTGAAAAAAAGCAAGCCTGCATGCCTTTCGCGTGGGGTGGCATTAATTTTCAATCGCGAGACGACGCTGGTAGTATTGCAAGCGTTCCTCCGTACATCTCTCTCTCTCTCTCTCTCTCTCTCTCTCTCTCTCTCTCTCTCTCTCTCTCTCTTCTAAGCCCGTTTGTCTTTTCTTTTACGTAGTGCATAAAATGACATTAATGGAATATTAAATCTAGGTCATTACGCAGTGTGTCTAGCACAAGGTTTTCTAAGAAACACAGTACCAGTTTACTTTTTAGAAACGCGTGTATTTGATGCAGTAGGCTTTACTAGTAAACGTGAAAGCGCTACAATTATGCAGACGACGTAGAAAAAGGGGATTTCTTGCTTAGCTAGTATGACGTTCTATAACACAGGCGTACGCTATTGTGACCGCACTGTTCTTTTACCATTCTTCTTTCCTTTTATTGAATTAATTCGTTAGGCTTTACATTTACTATTTAATTTATATATGTGGATTTAGAATGTCTCACGACAGGTACAACGCTGGGTACTTCCCGGGATATCTGAGAAACGAAGAAAGAATAATATTACTGTACTCTCAGGCATGTCGTACAAGGCGACTAATATGAGGTTGGGTATGCGGTTGGCAACCTCATCGTGTAAAATACATTGTTACTGAAACCACCGCTGCAAGAGGATGTGAATGCTTGGTGCAGGCTTCCTGCAAGGGGACCAGAGGCAGTGGTGGATGTATGCTCCATAATGAGCGCAAAATGATGATGAACATTGATCCCACAGATCAATCATAGAAATGTTTGTAAGAACTAATACGCCACTAGGCTGTCAACAAATCAAATAATAGCAGTATTATGTACATACCTTTTGTCCAACCTTGCAAACTCATTAAGCCAGACACTGACTATTTCCTGGAAGAAAAACATAATAAAAATACTGATATAGAAACAAACAAACAAAAAAAAAACAGCCAAGAAATACATATAAAAAATACACAGACACAGCTTTACAGTATACAAGGATGGCATTAACTCTTAGTATACGGCAAGCCACTTCAAGTGGCTCACGGTTCGGCCTAAAAATGCTGGAAGCCACTTACAGTGGTAGTGGCGTCTTAAGTTTACTCCCTCAAATCGTGAATTTTGATAACGTATACTCAGGGTTATGGGAGAATATGGAAAATTAGAGATAAAAATATGTACATTATATATATATATATATATATATATATATATATAATTCAAGGAATTACAGCTTATATATATATATATATATATATATATATATATATATATATATATATATATATATATATATATATATATATATATATATATATATATATATATATATATATAATATATACATATATACATATACATATACATATATATATATATATATATATATATAAGCTGTAAGTACCCGGCGTTGCCCGGATTTTTTCCTAGTAACTGTATAGGAAACTTATGAAATGTCAATATTACAGTAGAAAATTTTGATATTCGAGTGAAAATGAATTTTCATTTAAGTAAATGACTACTGCTTTAAGTGACGGAGAAAAGTCCAACTCATCTTGTTTTAACATTCTTACTACTGTTTTTCGTAGCTCGTTCTTTTCCAACGTATATAGATTATTGCTTGTAAAAAAAACATGATTATTATTTTCTGTCATAAATACTTCAAATATAAAAGACATAGTGATTGTGTTGAGCTGTATTTTTAAAATAAAAGTTTCTCTTTTCGGGGAGACATGACCCATTCAACCTAGACATACGGATAACGCCTATTATATTAGGACACATGTCTAAATGAAGAAGATCTTTCGTTCTGGTTTATTGTCTAGCTTTAAGCTAGTTACTTTTTATTTTTAAAAATTTGTTTCGCTTTGAGCTATTTTTTTAAGGACCACAAATTAAAAATAACAACTTAAATGTTGCCATAATTTGGCGAGGTGCACCCCGCTTAAGATTTCTACATGTCAAATTATAGAAGAACTTCGGTCCAGCAATGTGATAAAGAACCTTTTCTTTTATAAAAGATGTTGCGGTATGTTTCAGTTATGAAGTCTCTAGTCTCTGAAAAACTATGTAATATTTGCTAAATAAACAGAAACTGCTTGGTAAAATGTAATTATACAAACAGTATTAATAACTTAAATACTACATAAAAGTAATTTTTTTTTAAATTTTCGCATAAAGCATTAGTGTTTGTTTAAAGAATTTAAATTCTATGTAAAATAAAGAAATGTTGAGATGTAAATTACGACCTTTTAATAATAATTGTATCATTTGGATTGTTGCCTTGATACTGATAGACACTAAATGTATATTATTTCCCTTGATTTCTCTTGAATTTTGTAAAACTTGATTATAGCCTCTGATTTGTTTACATTTCTTTACGGAAAACGTTAATTACTCATAATGTCATAATTACAATATTAAATTATGAAATAACTACATGGCAGTAATTAAAGAGACTGTGCCAAAATTCATTAAGAAATAATAAGGCGTGTGGATTTGTATTAAGAACATGCAATCAAACAACTGTATTTTGCCTTATAAAAAATATACGAGTATATATCTTCACAGCTGAGATGGTGGCAATATATTTTCACAGCTGAGATGGTGGTACGTAATATTAAAGACACCGGAAACGATAATAATTAATACTCCCCAGAAAAACAGTTTTAACACCCTCACGTTCAGCAATTCAAACATTTTGGAACACGACAGAATGCAGTAGGACTGATATAGGAGAGGAGATATTTTTGGCAAATACACATTTACGTACCAGAGGATGTTCAGTTCTAATAGCATGAATATCTTCACATGTTGGCTTAGAAGGCAATGACAAAGCAGATAAAGAAACAAAAAAAGATAGAAACGCTACAAACCAAGTAAATGTAGATTTGGGCATAACAGAGATCAAAATCATAATTAGGTAATAGATGCCGTTACACGCCCATTGAGGCATATTGGGAATTTGGTGTTAGGCCCATATTTTCTTGACCATAAGCACACTAGGGGTGATTCTCTGGTACCCAATTCAAGGTGCTGGGTCGACCCCGGGAGCGGTTTGCGGTCTAAGAAATCCCACATCAACTGGGCATCGAACCATGGCCCACAGAGCTAGGAAGCCAGTGTACTAACCAAGCGCTACTGCGGCTCCATGAAATCATAATTAAACGAATAATAATAGAAGAAATGAAAGTGGCTTGGGATCAAAGCTTAAAATGAAGACACATAAACTGTTCAAAGGGGTCGTACAATTATGACGTCATGCAGTGAAACAGGGGGTAGGGATCAATATTTTGTGACGATGTGTGACGAAAAGGGAGGAGCGGTTTGAAAAAAAAGTGACATTACAAAAAATACGAGTGAGAATCGCTTCTATCATAAATTATGTTGGAACAAAAATTATAATTAGAAGAAAAACAGCAACAAGTTATCACCATCCCGACAACAGTCCGATATGATCAAGGATATAAACGTGTCAGCTATTTGAACTAACTAGTGTTAACATTTCAATTGTTTATATCGTGGGGGTTGGAGGTTGGGAGGGGATGGGGGAAAAGGGGGGGGGGGTGAAATGTATTTAGTTGGGTAAAGCAAATGCTGGACAATACCTCGTGCTGGGTTTCAGCACATGGAAAAGAAGATCTTTGTAAAAGCTTTATTAAATGATATTTTACTGAAAAATGTTACAGGAATAATGACGTACATTGGCATCTATGGTGTAAAAATGGGTTATTAGGCTTCTAGTACTATACTCTGGAAGATTAACGCCGAGAGAATACGGGAAAAAAAAAATGCGTAGTCACGAAAACAAAAGATTTTTGATGACGTGAGAGATAGCTAAGCGACACAAAATATGGAAGATAGTTACTGAGATGAGACCTTGTAACAAGGAAGAGTGAAAAGAAGGCGTCTATGGAAATAAAAAATCTTATCCACCTGTCACATGCTCTTACCTAATGCCATGGACACAAAGCGAAGTACTAACTTTGGCCTTAAAATAGATCAATCGGGCTAAATCGTTCAGAGACCATACATACACATACGTTGCACGATAAAACAAAAACTATGACAACAGGTTATTTTTTCTGTACTGGTTAACTAATTTACATTCGATTATATTCCTTCTTGCAGTATAAAAAAGAATGGCGTGGTGTAAGACATTTGTAACTTTACATACGAGGTAGTCTAGGTTTTTTAAAGAAGAAATGTGACAAGGGGTGGGGGGAGGTTAAGTTAGCTAAAATTATGTTATGTCATACAATGGGCGGGCCCAAAGCTCCAAACGGAAAATGTCAGGTAACTAGATAATTAAAAATATACAACATCAAAGTGTTCAGATTACAAATAGGAATACGATACTTTATGATAAAAGAACCTTACTGTGAAGAGTGTATGCACGGTAATTATTTAGATCACTTCCTTGTAAAATATTAAAAAGTGTGAACAACTAAACATGAACAGGATTAGAACGCAATTAGAATATTTACAATCGTGTCTTTCTCCTTTCACTGAAGATCAGGTGTTAAAAATAGACGTACTAATATTTAATATAGTACAACAGGATAAAAGAAGAACTGGGAGCCGCGCTGGTGTAGTGGTTACCAAACTGCGCTGGCGACCGGGTGAGTCAGGATCAAACCCGGGCGAGCACATTTGAAGTTTTTCGTCGACCAGGATTTGAATTGGATTAACTCGAGCCCTGGCAAGTTCATTTGAAGGAGTGTCGTCCACCAGGGACTGGCGGCTCCTGAGTCGACCCAGCTCTAATGGGTACCTCCGAAATCGGCGAGTATCTGCCTGAATGGCGAGGGCCACCTGTCTCTGTACAAGAAAAAAAGGGATACTCACGTAAAAATCAGTCTCAGGTTAGACATACTTAACCTGAGATTTCGTCTCGAGCAATAGCGGGCATATGCCAAAAAAAAAAGAACTAAAAAATGGTCTATGACAGGTTGTGGTTAAAGAATGCAAATCTATAATAATAGAGAATAAATTTAGTACATATTTCTTGGAAAATAACAGTCAAGTAAAACAAAAGCAAATGTAAATAAATGATAGATTCTAAAACGACACAACAACAAAAAAATAATAATAATAATATCATCAGAAATTATGAATTCATGATATGATATTGAATAGATATCTAATTCCCTGGTATGAGTGCACTTTCACACACACAAGCTTTATTTTGCTTCTTTTTCCATTTTTATTTTCTTTTTTCTTTTTTTTTTTTTTCTTTTGTATTTACTTATTTGTAAAGGAATGCAATAAATTTGATTATTTAAAGATTTACATTTTAAAAAAATTACAATAATGTATATATTTTTTAAATTATTATTTGTACAAGATGAAAGAAATGATTGACAGGCGTGCTGTGGGTAAACAAATGGGCAGAAATTGAATACATTTTCTATAACTATAGACCACAGTTTCTAAAACGTTTTCAGACTGGCACAAGTACGATTGATAATTTCTGTCGCGGCATACCTGTGTTCTTAATGCTGGACTATCGTATAAATTACCCGTAAATGTATAGTATTTTACAGTTTACACTACACTGACTAATTTCAAATTCTATTACAATATATATTTTAATAGTAAGACAAGACAAAGAATTTGAGAGTGATTAAAAATTTTATTATGCAAGTGCATTGTTTTCATTGTAAAATGTGAGCAGAGCTTCATTCGTGGAGGAATATTGGGCAAACACACTCTTAATTCATGTTTCACTAACTGAAGTTCGGATCTGAATTTGGTCTTAATTCGACTGAGGCTAGAAAAGCCTGACTCGCATAAGCTTCTTCTTCTTCTCTTCTTCGATCCTTAGCCGCCGACTGTCAAAGCAGTCAGTAGCCATCACGCCTGGTGGTGTCTTGTACGGCAGCAAAAAACTGCTTCCACTTTGCTCGGTCGGCGACCATCCTTCATGCAGTGCTCCAGCTCTGAATCATTCTTAGCATCTCGGCCTCCGCAGTTCTCCGCCAAGTTGTTTTTAGTAGGCCTATCTTTCGCTTTCCTTCATGGGTCCATAGCATAGCTGTTCTTGTGATGGCATCAGGGAACGTGATTTTGACGTCATTCTGAGAACGTGGCCAACTCAACTCCAGCGTCTGGCAGCTATGATGGTGTGCATATCCTCTTGGTTGCTCCGAGTAAGCAGTTCTTGGCATAAGCAAGTGGTAGCAAACGGCAACAGAATTTAAACAGCATGTCTAAAAATGTCCGGATATTTCTCGGCAACGGTAAGCCAAACTTTGTCCAAGTCTAGTTCGTTGAACACCAGCAACAATGTGCGATCCGTAATTAACCAATGTTACATAAATATTAGGATGGCAAAAGTTTTCAAAGAAATATAATTGTAGAAATAGGCAAAAGTATGCTGTAATTTGGACTAAAATATTGTTTACTATCAAAGTTTGGCGGCACACATCTGGATCTCTCGCGTCACACCGTTTGAGAAACTATATTATGGACATCCTATATCCAAGGGGTCGGCAACCCAAGAGCTTTTGCGACCTACTTTAATAACACTAATCCCTCTAACGATCTATCTATCTATCTATCTATCTATCTATCTATCTATCTATCTATCTATCTATCTATCTATCTATCTATCTATCTATCTATCTATCTATCTATCTATCTATCTATCTATCTATCTATCTATCTATCTATCTATCTGTCTGCATATCTATCTATCTATCTATATATATATATATATATATATATATATATATATATATATATATATATATATATATATATATATATATTTATTTAGTTATAAGTGTGTGCGTGTGTGTGTGTGTGTGATTTTAAGCGGGTGGGAAAGGGGGGATAATAACCTTACAAAGAATAGATCACGTTCCAATCTCATGCAGTTAACTAATATATTTTAGTTGAAAGCTCGAGAGTTTTCATTGGGAATGCTGAAAAAGTGCCTTTGATCCCCGCGTAGAGGTCTAGTCTGAAATTTCTCTAGTTTAAAAAATGTCTTCCACCCCCGCCCCCGAGATTTACCAAATCATGCACAGGAATCTACCGGTAGGTTGAGATCAACTAGTTCCAGACCTCTGCTTTATCGTAATCATAACCCACCAGGTGTTGGACATAATAGAATCCATTATATTAAAAAAAGATCACCAAAATTGAACTATTGACAAGAACTTAATAAGTGCCAGTGGAGCAAGAAATGAGAAGAGGACACTGGCTATGGATAGAAAGGCCACACATTCCAAGAACCTTTTGATGGCATTACAAGTCAGTTCGTGTTCTGGAACACCCATGGTAATAGAAGTAGAGGGAGACAGTAAAAGTAGCACTGAGAGGGAGACAGCAAAAGTAGCACTGAGAAAAGCACTAAAGACGACTTGGAAAGAGCTTTAGCAGATGGCACAGGACAGGTTTTTTTTTTTTTCATACGCCCGCTATTACTCGAGGCGAAATCTCCGGTAAATATGTCTAACCTGAAACTGATTTTACGTGACTATCCCTTTTTCCCCTGTACAATGACAGGTGTCCTCTCGCCACTCAGGCAGATACTCGCTGATTTCGGAGGTACCCATTAGAGATGGGTCGGCTCAGGAGCCGTTCAGGTTATTCCAGTCCCTGGTCGACGACACGCCGTCAAATGTCTTCGCCAGGGCTCGAATTATTCCAGTCCAAGTCCCGGTCGACGACACATTTCAAATGTCCTCGCCAGGGCTCGACCCTGGATCACCCAATCGCCAGCGCAGTGTGGTGACCATTACACCAGCTCGGCTCCCGATGTATATTTAAAAACACCCTAGAGCTTAAATTGACAGCAGCAAATTTTTGTGTCAGATAGTCTTGCTCCCAGAGTTACAATAACTCATCAACGAAGAAGATATCCGGCATTGTCATTTACTTATTTTACTCGTGTCATTTCTCAGCAAGACGCGACTCCAATCTTTACAATAAAGAAATTTCCATTACAAAATTTATGTTGTATCCAGTGTCACGATATCCATTGGCTTCCCCATCTCCCCCTTTCCAAATAACAACTCTTAATGACAAATGCTGCAGTTAATTTTTTTTTTAAACTGTTGTCTCCGTTGTCAAAAGCTATTTAGAATAACTGCTTACCTAGGTAAAGAATGATTGTGTCAGTAATAAGTATGACGACCGTTCAGCCCAACCCATTTTCAAGTTGATGTCGCGCTTGGATAAGCGTCGAGTAGCTGGAACTCCCACTAATAAACCAGCCATTTTGTTTGAAAACACACGCCATATAATAGTATTTATGAAGTTCATAAAATGGAGTCAAGTTTCATTTGAACCTGAGAAGGATACGCTGATTGAGAATAGTGTTGTAGGCAGTATATCATTGGGCAATTATAATGATAGGAACATCTATATCGAGGAAGTAATCTGATCATCAGAAGTTAAGACTCTCTGTTATAGAAGTAGTTCGGTCCTTTTACGTTTCTTACATTGTAGAGGTTGGGCGGTTGGGCGGAGCAGGTCCACGTGGATCAAGATTCGTTTCACCCTCTTGTTGTTATTGTTGTTTTTGTTTTGTTTTTTGTTTTAATTCCCAGCCTATGCTTAGAATAGAACCCAACCGAAATTTCCAAATCGGTTATTTCGTCATGATCTTATCCACTCTGCCAACTTGAGGACGTTGTGAAACATACTACTGTATTCTCAATAACATAGTTCACCGCGGTTGTTCCGCAGCCAACAACATTTATCTCTTTCTGGTAAATCTGGTTTATATTGCCAGGAAGATGCTTTCCCAGAGTTCCACCAAGTCTTTTAAATACCCTTGTTCTTGATTGTCCGGTCACGTCCTGTTGTTTCAGTACAGTAAATGGTATTTTTAAAAAAAAATAAAGTTTTGCCTCGTTTTGGCGGGAGTTCAACCTAGTCGGTTATATTAGGGCGCATGTCCAAATATAAAAGACCCTTAGGTTTGGGGTGAGTAAATGGTATACTTTCTGGGCAATGACTAGGTAAAGATAGTCCCATAGCAGATACTGCCACAGGGGAGTGAAGTGTTAGAGACTTCACTATACTAGGTCCAACGTCGAGAGGTGGGGTGACAAGCTCCCTTCCTCGCTGCCTTTTCCGTCCCTAACTCAAATGCAAGTCAGGTTCCCATTTACTGCTGGGTAGCGTGTCGATACCATGAATTGAACCCGGGACCTTTGCTGCGAGAGACCAGCGCTCCAACCACTCTGCCAATCGGACGCTCGGGCAATGACTACAACTCACTGTAGACAGCTCCAAACCTCAGAAATGAAATATCTGTGGAAGGTGGTTGAAGTAACAAGAAGAGACACAGTCCGCAACCAGACGATACGTTTGTGACATAATGTGTGCGCTCTCTTCCCTTCTCCGGCAGTAGTGAACCACATTTGCTGTGCGTACTGAATTAGGTGCATTATTCTATTGTTATAGCACGTTTCACTAGCTTTGCCCAACTTCAAATGTAATTATCTGATTAACCGTCTAACGTATTAATGCCATTTTTTGCATACGATGTTATATTGGGTTAGACCCAACAAATATATACTTTATATCTGTGCATCTTGTCCAGTTCCCACAAACGGATGAAATCCTTTGATCTTTGTCGGCATACTAATTATTGTGTATCGGAAAAAGAAATTTTACCACTTCAGTCACAGATTCTGTGAATTGAATAGGCATAGGCGTGTCTACTATTACAATAATGTGGCCATCACGTTTGCATATGAATACCTGTTGAAGATGATTTCTTAAACGATCTGCATGGGAGATACTCGTGACATTGTTTGTCATTGACATTTAATGCGCTACCAAACTGGACCTTCATTGATCTGATTATTTCAATAGGTATCACCACTTTGCGGTTCATAAATATCATAATGGAAAGTTTCTCCTCTACTGTGCTTGTAAATAACGGTAAGGTCATCTTTAAAGAAATTAAACTTCATCCGAATCATAATCAGATGTCTCTGAGAAATTGATAATCAATCTCGGCTGAATGAAGGACAAACCATCATTCGTCCAATATTCCTCTTCCTCTTGTAACACATGGTTCTCACATTTCTTCCAATAATCCCTGGCTATGTTCGAGATGGCGGCTTTTGTAAGTATTTCAACATCTTTTAATTTGAACGTCCTATTTTCTGTTGCTACCTGTTCCTTAATTTTAGCCCAGACTAATTCTATTGGGTTTAAGTGAGAATGGTAAGGAGGCAATCTTAAACATCTGTGACCATGTTCATGGATTGCCTTGTCTATGTGAAATATCTTTGTATGCTGTGCATTTTTTACAATTTCAAGTAATTCAGGCTTCAGGGACATTTCGTTGAATGGAATGTTGTTTTTGGTCAGCCAAATATTTATTACATCTTTAGTACTTGATGAATTAGGAACTTTATCTTCTGGTGCCACAACGTTGTGATATGAAGCATTGTCCATTATCAAACACGACGGTCTATCCAATGAAGGAAGTACATGATTCACAATCCAATCTTGAAATATCTTGCCATTCATCTCTGTATGATAATCCCTATTATCTGTGGATTTTGAAACAAATATGAGTTCAGTATTATTTAGAAGCCCATGATGGCTGCTTCCTGCATGTGCAATTATTAGGCGCTGTCCTTTGCTGCTTGGTACTAGTCTCTTAGTTGTTCCATCAGATGATTGCCATTCTCGTTCATTACTGTGGTGCGCATTGATCCAAGTTTCATCTAAATACACAAAATCATAACAATCTCTTCTCATTTCTCTGACCTCGCGTAAATATTTGCTTCTCATTGCAACTATATGAGGCTTCTCACAAATAAGGTTTCTACCACCAACATATTTTCTAAAAGTGAATCCCAAACTCCTAATAGTCCTCCATAGCGTAGATTTGGAAATATCAATGTCATTATTCTTTCTTAACCAAATTTTCAATTTCCTTAAAGTCACTGCCTCATTATTGTGAAACATATTGCAAATTTCTCTGCGGATCAATTCTCTGTCAAAATTATCCACCACTCTTGGCCTAATTTTCGTGTGTAAAACACTGGAGTTAGACATTTCAGATGTCGCTATCCAGCGGTGCAATGATCGTTTGCTTATCCCCAAGGCGTGAATAGTCCTCTTTTGTGGGTTTGAAATAGAATGATATAGTTTTCCTCGAGTAGCTTCATTGCAGAAATACTTAAAAATCCTATTTGTGATTTGCTGTAATGTCATAAAATGTACTCGCAGACTCATTTTTCCTTCTTAACCACACAATAATTTTTGTAGACACACCTCTGATTGACAATGTGTGCGTTGCACCGGATATAAACTGTTTTATGTTCAAGAAGTGCGATTTCACGCAATTTCACTCAAAAATCATGCCAAATACTTGATAAACCAAAAATGTGCAAATGAGGTCGTATAATTTACTGTAGACATTTCAATATGTGTGCGTGTGATGTGTGTTGGCAAGTAGGATTTTATATTATATCGCAAAGAGACGAAAATTGAAACCAATGGCCGCATTTTAATGAAAAATTTAATTCATAGGGTCTATACCATTTCAAATTCACACACAAAATTTCACTTATATGCGTTATATATTCGCTGAGATATAGCATTTTGAAGTTGGGCAAAGCTAGTGAAACGTGCTATAGCACACACTTTTTCCCTACTGGCAGTGTTCACGTTTCACGCTTCGATGCATGACAGGGCCAGACAAGCGTATCGCCCATCCCTGAGAGATTAATTGAGTCCCTAAAACGTGATGACACCACATTGACTCCAGGTAAATGTGAGCATGAGGTGTTTGCTTAAGACTGCATAATTACTTGGGACTCGACGGCAGGGTTAGGTGATTACAGATAAACGCAATCTTGGAAGACATCTCAAAGAGCGAGCAGGACGAATGACGTAAGGAAACTTCCAGACAAGCTGGTTATGATCTGCAAAAATGAAGAAGTTGTAACGTAAAGATTACCAAGAATTGTCGGATGTAGCAACTCCATATACGGAGGATGACGATTTGAAATTTTCAAACGCACGAGTCATACAGAATACTGCATGAGGAAAAATTTCATAACATGAACTTTGAATGCATTGGCTGACATTTGAGGTGCCAATAAACAACCGCGCTGATTCGGGGTTTGTCAGAAAACGCCAGGTGGAAGCGTGGGCCTGGAACTTACGATATAACATAGAAAAAGTTTGACATACGGCACTGCATTCCTGAAAACGTTCACGTAGACAGCTATGACCTTGCGACAGAAAATAATAGAGTAGGATTCTGAATTTATAGGACCGGACAAAAGGTATTAATAGCATCTCTGTACATCAGTAGAAAACTCACCAATATTAATACGGAACCCGGAATTCTACAGGACCACTCACAAGTCACAGAGGGATTCTGAAATAGAAATAATATCCCAGACGTGCGTTCGAGGCATCTGTGTTAAGTTGCCAGGACTATTCTACTGAATAAGAAGTCTAAGATTTCTCAATTATTGAGATGAGTGTTACATATTTTTTTATGCTGTGAATTTGACATATTCATACTTGCTAGTGGTGTTAAAGATTCATACCAGGCTGGCAACCTCAGCATGTGAAAAGGATACATTCATGAACCACCACAGCAAGCGCTGGTGATTGCTTCATGCTAGTTCTCACGGAAGAATAAAAAAACAGAGATAATCCCACACTCCAAGTGGAGAAATGAAGTGGCTGATGATGACATCGTATGTATATTACCATTTGTAATGAGTTGGATGTATGCTTAAAATTGTTCCTTCAGGCACAAGCCACTTGCCGCTGTCCAGTTGAAATATTTTTCATTACACTAACTAAAAGAATGGAGATTTGTCATCACATCCCCTGAGTTATATGATATACACTCAGGTAGAGTACTAATTCTGATAAAATAATCGGTTCCTGCAGCGGAGAAAGGCGCCTGATCTAAATCGGGAAAACAAATACTTAGCGCCGGAATGTGTTCTTTTATTCCCTCTAAAGTTGGCAGTACGGACTGGAGAGAAAATTTGAGGTTCTTCTCACGTTACCAGCTGTACTAATCTGTGGTTCGAAGCTTGAGATCGACACGTGAAACCTACATCCCACGGGTGGTGAAGATACCTGTCTTGACCAGAAACGGTTACCTCCAGAATTACAAGTTTAGCATGCCAAATCAAAATACTATATTTTTATCTCCCAAACCGATATCTATGATGAACCATAATTTCTCATAATTACCAGTTCATATTTATTTACATTTGTTTCAAAGTAATTAATCATTAAATTTGTATATGTTGATTTTGACAAATTCATAATTTAATTAATCATTACAGAGAGAAAGGCATACGTATGATCCAGAACCTCTTGTGTGTGTGTGTGTGTGTGTGTGTGTGTGTGTGTGTGTGTGTGTGTGTGTGTGTGTGTGTGTGTGTGTGTGTGTGTGTGTGTGTGTGTGTGTGTGTGTGTGTATGTATGTATGTATGTATGTATGTATGTATGTATGTATGTATGTATGTATGTATGTATGTATGTATGTATGTATGTATGTATGTATGTATGTATGTATGTATGTATGCCAATGTCTTTTAGAAAGCTTAAAATTTTTTATGTATGTGTAACACAAAGGTTCGATGTAAAAACACCCACATATAACTACTTGAGACGTCTTCAACACTTTATGTAAATTCTAATGATTCTCCTATTTGCCATGTTGTATCTATTATATCATGTCTGTACATATTAATGTATTTTATGGAGAATAAAGATTCTGATTATATATATATATATATATATATATATGGGATAGAGATCCCTTGTTACTTTGTTTCATCTTAGATATATATAAATTTTTCCTTAAGATAATTTTTTGTGTGACAGTGAAACTCTGAATTTGATTAAGTGCGCCACCATACAAAATCATTGTTAATTTAAGAGTGTTTTTTCATAAGACGGAAGGTGTGAGTGGGTGTATAATATTACTTTAGTGGCTGCTAAGGTAGTAAATATTACTACACTTTTTCACTTGGTCTGTGTATAGTAATTACTTTAAAGAATGTTGCTATTTTGTAAATACTGAGGATAAGAGAATTGCTATTTTTTAATTAATCTGGTTCTATTACTTACTTGAGTAATTATCACTCGGTCAACTCTTAAGTACCTTGAGATGTGTCTATAACCTTACATTTTTGTTCCCCAAACAATGCTGTCTTGTACGATAACTGTGTGTATGGAATAGTTAGGCCCTAGGCCGAGACCTCAAATGTAAACAGTCACTGCCCAATAAACCAGCCACAATATGAGGGCATGACTTTATTTATGAGCTTGGTGCCTTAGGTCAAACAACGCATGAAGAAGGGGGAGTGAAACGGTGGTGAGGGTTTTTGGTTTTGTATGTGCAAGAGTGAATAATAAGGTATGTCCGATACGTTTTATTAATAGAGTATTAATTACTCGTTGTTTCACAGGGGCAATCGTACTATTCCTGTATCTACTTCCTTCAGCACCTACTTACTACGGCACACATTGCCAGTTTCTTCACACCTCCACGCACTATGGCACATACTGCTGGAGCCATTGACACCCAAATTACTACAGCACATACTAAGAGGATACCATAGATCCATGTTAGTTGGCTGTACGCTCCACACATCTGGTTGATCCAAGATTCATCTCTAACCATTACAGGAAGTGCGTCTTTGACCCCCTCATGGTTACTCATTTCCGTTCAGACGTCGTTGTCAAATCGATCAGCTAGAGCTTTGCAGTCGGGGCTTAACCTCGTCGCCCTCAACTGAAATTTCAACTACACGCATATGGCACTAGTAATACATCAATTGGTTGCAGAGTTCTCTACATTGAGAGCAAAATCTACAGCAATACCACTAGCTGCCTTTGGGATAGGTTTTCTTTCCACAGCAAACAGATTGTCACTACAATGACGGAATATAAATTTTCCCTAATTTGGTGGAATATTTAGGCGGAACGGTGGAATACTAGTTAGGCTGACTGAAGTATAGTTAGTTAGCGATTTCTCCAGCCGTGGAGGCATATCCCTCCGGATTAATTTAACCAAACAGTAGCATCAGTCTTCGCACAAGAGGTCTTGGGGCCGCCCCTGTTAACTAGATTTTCTTTTTTTTGTACGTGTATGTGCACTTGGTGGTTTGGATTCAATACGATTCCTCTTGCTCTTTATTGTATTGTTGTGATGTGAAATCACTAGCACATCAAAGCTAGTGAGGGTATTATTTTATTTTATGTGGATTTATTTAATAAATATATTTATATGTTATAAGCTGTCAGTATTCACTTTCTAATTAACCTGCCACTTGATGTTAACTAGTGTTGTCCTTACTTTAACAGAGTAACATATTTAGCGGAGAGGACGGATGAGGTGCGTGACATTCTAAACATTGTCTCGCGTGTGGCTGGAAGAAGACATTATATACCTAATTACATATCTCTTCTTTCCAGAAGTCATACCTCACTCTCTATTTTATATTAGGGACTCTATCCGTATCTCAGAAGAACAATAATAAGAGAAGGAAGAACGTTGGGCCTAAATAATGTGCAAGAGCTAAGAGGAGTGGCGTCACAACGAACAACCTGGAGAGCACTGGTTTCTGCCTTATGCGCCGTGTTTGGTGCTTAAAGAATTTATTATTATTATTATCCGTATCTACTTTCACACAACTCATTCATACTCTATCTAGCCTCAGATTTAATCTACTTCCATACTCGCGACACACGGGTAATGATGATTATATTAATGAGCTATCGACTTATCTCCATTATAAAACATTTACTGGGGCTGATTACTGACATCTAATTTAAAATAAAAATAAAAATGCTGTAATATTTGGCAAAATATATTACTATTTTTAGACACTAAATTGATTGTATTGTAGATATGGATCTACTATACTTATTTTTTTTTAAAAATCTGCCACAAAAATAAAGTTTATACTATCAAGATGAGATGCCGATGTCACATTCATACCCCCTACCCCTAATATTTAAAATAAATCAATCAATTAGATTTTTTTTTTTCCGTACGCCCGCTAATACTCAAGGCGAAATCTCAGGTTATTATTAATATTTTAACCTGACATTGATTTTACGTGAGTATCCCTTTGTTTCTTGTACATAGACAGGTGTCCCTCGCCATTCAGGCAAATACTCTCCGATTTCGGAGGTACCCATTAGAGCTGGATCGGCTCAGGAGCCGCCAGTCCCTGGTCGACGACACTTCTTCAAATGTCATCGCCAGGTCTCGAGTTAATCCAGTCCAAATCCCGGTCAACGAAAAATCCTCAAATGCCGTCGCCCGGGTTTGATCCTGTATCACCCGGTCGCCAGAGCGGTGTTGTAACCACTACGCTAGCGCGGCCCCCAATCAATTAGATTAAATATTTAAAATAAGTTAAACAATTAAAAGAATAATTTTAATAATAATTAAAAAGGCTTAACCAATTCAACTATAGAATTAAAATCAAATATGGCTGCCGTTTCCAAGACAAGATATAAAACAGTACCACTAAACTTGTTGTTACACACACAGATATGTTATCATTATTATAAGTTAAGCCTGTGCAATTTAGCTGAAACTCTGCAATTATAATGAACATAGCATTTAATAGAAGCTCCGCCCCTAGCTTGCAGAAATAAGTGTTCTCCTCAGGCATCCATAACAAAGGTCTACTGGCATGTCTGGTGGTTCTGATGAAAACAAGGTTCATATGTACAGGCCGATTTAACCTGTTTGACCCAATCTTGGCCCGGGGAAAGGGGGGAGGGGGGGGGGAAGAGGGAAAGAGGCGGGGTAGGGGGAGAGGCGGGGGAGGGGGGGGGAAGAGAAAATTATTTCCGTCTATATGTATTAATTTTTTGTTCGACGTATGAGCGTCTGACTGGTAGAGTGGTTATAGCGCTGGCCTCTCGTGGCTGAGGTACCGGGTTCAAAACACGGTGGAGTCGCACTACAATCTTCTCAGCTGTAAATGGGTGCCTGACTCTACTCATGAGTTAGAGAAGGCAAAAGCCGGGAGGAAGGGGATGAATCATCCCACCCCCTCGAAGTCGGACCTGGGTATATAGAAGTCTCTAACACTTCACTCCCTTACGGCAGTACCTGCTATGGTATTACCGATACCTCTTTTTGCAAATTTACATAGAGCATATTACAACAAACGATAATCTTAAGTCTATGGGGCCTCATTGAAAGGCGCTGTAATCAGGCCCCGCAATTGCTTAGGCCGATCCCGAATATGTGTTGTGGGGAAGTGTATTGCTTGCGTAAAATTGTCGCCACTACTTTCTTTTTACATTCCACATATCGTTGCCTTTTGGCCGTACTTACTTTCGCTTTCCTTCTGGAAAAGCCACTTGGCGGAGAACTGTAGAGGCGGAGATGCTAAGTATGAACCACAGCTGGGGCATCTCACGAAGGATGGCTGTTGACCGAGCAAGGTGGAGACAGTTAATTGCTGCCCTACAAGACACCACTTGGCGTGAAGGTCACTGATTGCTTTGTCATTGACCAAGCACGAAGAAGATATCGTCGCCTTTTTAGTCCTTCATACCATCTCGACATTTGGCCAAAATTGACCTGAGGTCATAAATCGACATCAAATAGTTTAATCTATCATCCTCCACAATATTTTACAGTTTACGGTTTGAATCATCATGTGAAATTTCATTTTAATGTGATATATCCTTCTTTTCAATTAGTTTCCCAAAAACTTTGAGCGCGATTTCATCAAAACAAGCTGAAGTTGAGATAGAATTAGTCTAGACAGTAACAGGACGACATTTTTGCTTACAACTTAGCGGAGAACTGTGGAGACCGAGATGCAAAGAATGAACCAGAACTGGGGCACTGTACGAAGGTTGGCCACCGACCGAACAAAGTGGAAGCAGTTTGTTGCTGACCTACGAGACCCTTCCAGGCGTGATGGCCACTGACTGCTTTATCAGTCGGTGGCTAAGGATCAAAGAAGAAGGAGAAGAAGGCGAAGATACGTCGTCTGGCATTTGGGGGAGGGGATAAAATCATTGAGCGAAATAATGCAGGAAAGTAGCTATTGCTCTAGTGCAAGCTTTTTTTGTCAGCGTCATTTCATATTTACTCAAGATGTCACGTGCACTGCCTGTCCACCGTTCACCGTATCTCTTCTCCTGAAATGATTAAAGTGGGTTATGATATATATATATATATATATATATATATATATATATATATATATATATATATATATATATATATATATATATATATATATATATATATATATATATATATATATATGTATACGAGGGGCGTTCAGAAAGTAATGCACCACATCGTTTTTCTCAGGAGCTGTTTATTCAAAAAGCATGAAATTTATACACAATATACATGGATATGTCATGTAAACATCGGTATTATTCAACATAATCCCCATCAACTTGTACGGCTTTATGCCAGCGCGAAACAAGTGCATGTATTCCTAGCCCGTACCAGATTTTGTCTTGATCATGTAGCCATTTCTTCGCTGCATGAATCACTCCTTCATCATCTTCAAACTTTGTCCCACGGAGTGCATCTTTAAGTGGACCAAATAGATGAAAATCAGAGGGTGCCAAATCCGGACTTTAGGGTGGATGGGATAGTACAGTCCAACCCAATTTGGTGATTGCTTCCCGTGTTGCCAGACTTGTGTGAGGTCGCGCATTGTCGTGAAGGAGAAGCAGGTCTGCTGGATTCTTGTGCGGCCGAACTCTGCGAAAACGTTGATTGAGTTTTTTCAATGTCTTAATGTAAGCTTGCGAATTGATTGTCTCTCCTCTTGGCATAACGTCCGCAAGAATCACGCCTTCAATGTCCCAAAAGACAGCGATCATGACCTTTCCAGGTGAAGGAATTGTCTTGAATTTCTTTCTTCGTGGTGATTGCGGATGATGCCACTCCATTGACTGTCTTTTTGTCTCAGGTTCAAAATGATGTGCCCAGGTTTCGTCAACTGTAACGATCTTAGCCAAAAAGTTCTTTCCATCAGCATTGAAACGCTCCAACAATTCAGAAGAAATTGCTTTTCTTTGCAATCGGTGGTCATTTGTGAGACTTTGAGGAACCCATCTTGCGCAAACCTTAGAAAATCCGAGAGTTTTTATAACTGCATTTGCACTACCAATGCTGACTGACAGCTGTAAGGGCAATTGTTGAGTAGTGATTCGCCTATCAGTAAGAATAATGCCCTCAGCGCATTTCAACATTTCTGCGTTGGTGGCTGTGGCAGGACGTCCACAGCGCGGCCGATCAAGCAGCTCCGTATCTCCACTTCCTGATTCTTTGATTCTCTGAACCCAGCGACTGACTGTACTCCTGTCGACTGCAAAACTTCCATACACATCACATAGACGCTTGTGAATGTTCACAACAGTTTCCTTCTCTGCAACGAGAAATTTTTTCACAATTCGCTGTTTATAACGCAAGTTGCTAACATGCTCCATTTCAACGGTTTAGGGCAGCCGTATTATTTGGCCGGTTGTGGTGCAATTTAGTGCACACAATTGGCACATGCCATATTTGAAGTGTGCAAAATTTCATGCTTCTATCTTCATTATTAGTTGAGAAAGCCGATATGGTGCATTACTTTCTGAATGCCCCTCGTATATATATATATATATATATATATATATATATATATATATATATATATATATATATATATATATATATATATATATATATATATATATATATATATATATATATATATATATATATATATATATATATATATATATATATATATATATATATATATATATATATATATATATATATATATATATATATATATATATATATATATATATATATATATATATATATATATATATATATATAACTCATAGTAGAAACAGCAGAAGCGGAGTGAAGTGTGCGAGACTTCACTATGCCCCTTCCCGTTTTATGAGGTGTGGGGACCAGTTCCTTTCCTCGTTGGCATTACATTCCATATACCTTTTCAGTCTCACCTACCCAGCATTTTTTTTAAAATAGGAAATCATTGTCTGTCATGTTGGACGCAATACAAAGATATTAAATTTCATATCATATTAGCTCTGAAAATAGACATGATTTTTATATTGGTAGATCTTTAGATCAGTGGTTCCCAACCTGTGGTACGCAGACCACTTATGGTCCGCGGCGCATTATCAGGTGATCTGCTGCTGCGTTATTTATTTGGTATTAAGTGCTTTGATTTTGCTCTGATCCTCCCTACGTTTTTAGTGATTGTATATTATATGCAATACTTTGTTATTACCAACTTGTGTTATTGAATATAGGCCTATTCATATATTGAATAAAAACAGTTAAGTGTTTATGGCATTGCGATATTACATATAAGCTGGTGGTCCGCAAATTATACGATTCGCATGTAGCTCGAAATTTGGTCTTTAGATGTAAAAAGGTTTGGAACCACTGCTTTAGAGAACTCGGTGTTTCTAAAGTAGAATCCAATAGCTCCTGGGTTGCCTACTTATGTCTTGGACCAGTGGCAGGCAACACAAGAGCGACGAGAATCTACTTTCGATACACTGATGTTTGTAAAGATCTACCATAACGAAAGTATTGCTGTATTCTTGTTTCAGAGTATTTGTAATTTGGAATAAATGCATTCTATATGTAACTCTTATCTCTGACAGACGACCTTCTGCAAGTCCATTAACAGAGCAGTGGAGAATTCTAATAATAATATTATTACATTACAGGTTTGTTCCGACTATTAACTTTACTTCAAAGAAAAGATCGCGGTCCTATGTTACGCAGTTCACGAATAAAAGGAATTTTAGTATGCAAGCCCGTTGAGTTTTACTGGGCGTGAGATAAAAGTATAAGGGGATTTACTTACTTACTTACTTAGTCGTTCCCCTTCTACCGTGAGGTGTAGAGGTTTGGAAGAGGGAGCGCCAGACTATCCTATCGGCTGTCTTCCTCCTGGCCTGGTTCCATTCTAGTCCTCGATCCTTCAAAGATTGTCTAATGTTGTCCTCCCAGCGGACTCTGGGTCGTCCTCGGGGTCTGGATCCTTGGCTCTTTGTTTCCCATGCTTGTGGTGGTATCCGATCTTCTCCCATTCTGCAGACATGGCCAAACCATCTTAATTGGGACTGTTCTACTTGGGTCTGCAGGGGGTAGGATTTAAGGCCTTGACGTATCGTCTGGTTGCGTACCATGTCTCTTCTTGTTACTTCAACCACCTTCCTCAGATACCTCATTTCTGAGGTTTGGATTTGGCTTTTATGGGTTGTAGTCATTGCCCATGACTCGCATCCGTATGTCAAGACTGGGATATAGGTGGCGCGGTATACAGCCATCTTCGTTTTCTTACCAACCTCTCTCTTGCTGAGGAATCCTCGATTTATGGCCTGAAAAAGTCTCCCAGCTGCTGCTTTTCGAGTGGCCAACTCTTCTTTGATGCCTCCCTTTTGGTCTATAATAGCTCCGAGGTATTTAAAGTGGTCGACCTGCTCCAGGACCTGTTCTCCCAGCTTAATCTGATGTTTTCTTTCTTCTCGTGATATCACCATGGATTTTGTTTTAGAGCTGCTTATGACCATCCCTCTCTTCTCCAGCTCTTCCTTCCAGACTTGCAGGTTGGATTGGAGATGTGCCTCTGATTTAGCAATCAGGGCAACATCATCAGCAAATGCCAGCTCCGAAATATAGACCTGTATAAGGGGATTTAACGCTTTTAAATGTCGGCAGGTGTCGTGAATTATTCTAATCCCCATATATAAATTAAAACGTAAATGCAAAGCCTAACAAATAAATTTAATAAAAGGAAAGAAGAATGGTAAAGAACAGTGCTGTCACAATGACTGTACTCGAAATTCCCCTTGTTTTCTACTTCGTCTGCAAATTGTAACGCTTTCACGTTGATAGTAAAAGCCTACTGTATTATTACCCGCTTTCTTCAATGAAACGTGTACTGTATTTCTTGGAAAAACCTTGAGATACGCAAGCTGATCAATGACCTAAATTTAATATTTCATTCATTCCATTTTATACACGGCGTAACTAAAAGACAGATGGACTAAAGGATAGAGAGAAGGGAGAGGCAGAAAGCAGGGACACGTGCAACACTAAACACGCGTCGCGCGATACACAATTGCTGCCATCACGCGTGTAAGGCCACATGCACTAACTTTATTTCAAATCGACAGTGATAAAATTCACTACCCTTCCCAGAGTTAGGTTTTAAAATCCTGAAAAACGCTTATTGGGAATTATGACATTATACCGGTTTACGTTTGAAAACATGACAGTACCCAGACACCACATGGGGATTGAAGTGAACAGGAGGTGGTAGAAAATGCACATTTTGAACGCAGCCACCTAGCTCCCTTAGATTGAGATATTTGGATTCCTTAGGGTTTGCTGACAAAGAATATGTAAAACGTTACGCAAATAGTCTAGGAATTACCAAGTTATGGCCAAAATAAAATAGTGGGGGTGCCTGACAGCATGAAATCATTTCTGCTCATAAAATTTTTTTATAACGTGTTTGAAGAAACATTACGTTACGGAAATAGCCTACCATGTTAACTCCTATTTGATTGGAGCGCAACAAATGAAAGACTAAACACGATTGGTCGGAGTATAAATACTATCTTGTGTTGTCAGGGGAAACGTGAGAAAGGGGTACTTTTTTGAAAAGATGTGTAGACATGGTTTGATTGGGTAGAGCTGCGAATATACTCAATTCAGAGCGTCTGTTCATTGCCACATCTTGTAATAAACCTACTAAGAAGCAGTGCGTTGAGCACCAGTGTATATTTTTTATAAAATAAAGCCTGGGACATCGGCAGATCGGAGTTGTGCTATATTCATTGCCAGTCAACGAAACTGTTTATTATTATTTCCATGAATTGTGGTAAGCTTGAAATATTCAATATCTTTTAATGAAAATTGAATGTAAATTGATAATTTATGTCTGTATATATGTGTGGTTCAGTAGCGAACATGATGTAAAGCCTATAGTGCTCCAGCCTGAACAGAAGGTGTCGGAGGAAAGTAAAACTGCATGGAATGGCTAAACAGTACACTGACACCTAGATTATTAACTAGAAAGAAATAATGCTGGAATTGCAGAGGCGTAGTAACCATTAGGGAGGGAAATACTGGTATAAAGTATTTCAGATGAAGCTGACAGTTGGCCTAACGCTCTGAACTCAATGTTTGTGATGTATTGTGCTCAGTGTAGAAATAGAGTGTAAATTAGTTCTGACGTAGAAGGTACAACCTTCTTGTTTCAGGGACCGTGGTCTTAAAGTTATTGAGCAGCACCTGGTCAGAGCTTTGCTGAAGCCAGAAGTGGACAGCATATTCCTTGGTCCATATAGCAACCAGTGTGGTGGCTCCAGAACTCATTACAGTTATCGAGCAGAGGAGTCTTTTACTGCAGTCATCACGCAAGATAAGAGAGTATGGCCATGGAGCTCAACATTATGTACCCCTTCTTACAATGACATTGTAAACTAAGATTAAGACGGGAATTTAATTGTTTTAATACCAGGAACTGAGAACATCTCCAATACTAGTTCCAATAGAAACAAACTATTGAAGTCATGATGACAAATACCAACAGAGCTTGAACAAAACAAAACCAGTATTACCTCATATTACCACTACACAACTGACACACATAGGATACCATTAATAATATATGTCACTACACGAATCATATTAATAAATTCTGTACATATAACTTATAATTAAAATTGATTGTGATTCCTGGTTCCCTTTGTATTTGAATCAGGACACATATACATTCATGACAGCACTGAATACATATTGTTATTTGAAAAGTTATCAGTGACTCCTTTAAGATATCCTCTTAGAGTGTTATATGTATGTGAGTGTCACAGTGTTGTCAAGTGTGGTGGAATAAATTAAATTGTTTATCTGTCTGTTGTTGTTATGACTTACACTTCATCATACACATACCCTAGACATATAACGTAGTCATCACACTATTCCAGAATAATTCTGGCTGAGGTATACATATGTGGCAGTAAGTAAGGTTATCTATAATACACTACTCTTATTAGATATAGATACCTTCACAGCTGATCTCAGTCAGTACACTAAGTCCCCTATAAATATTTATAACATCCCACTTTACCACAGCAGGTAACGGCTAATCTGGAATTTCCCAAGCTTAAAAGTTCTTGTTTCCCCCATCCGTCACTAGAGATCTATCAACTCATCCATTGGGAGCTACCATGTATGCGGGATCGACCGGTTGCTGACCCCTCGCTTAGACTGGTAGAAACACAAACATTTAATACTGTTGTATGTTGCGATATAAAATGCTCCTAATGGGACATTCGACCAAGTTAAATTATTCATGTGCCCCTGGCTGGGACATGTCTCGGATTTTACTGTCTGGAATTCTATTTCTGACAATCATCATCATCTCAGCCCGTAACCCGTCATGGGTCGTAGGGGTGCCATGGTGGAAGCATCAGCAGACAGGGTCCTCCACTGCTCTCTATCCTCAGCAATGCGTACAAGTGTGGAAAAACCGTGTCCTGCCCATTCTTTGATGTTATCAGCCCAGGATTTTCTCTGCCTTCCTCTTCTCCGTTTACCTTCGACTGTCCCCTGAAGGATCGTTTTCGAAAGGGAGTCATGACGAGTTACATGCCCAAACCAGGCAAGCTTTCGATGTTTCACTATTGACAAAAGTGGTTCTTGGTGGCCTGCATAGGTGTTTATCTTCTCTCTAACATAGACATTTGTTTTGTGCTCTTTATAGCAAATGCGCAAAATTCTTCTATAACATTTATGCTCGAAAGCCTGAATCCTTCGCTCCGTATCTGCAGTGAGTGTCCAGCTCTCACACCCATACAAGAGAATAGATAATACAAGTGATTTGTATAATTTGATCTTCACAGGAAAACTGATGTTACTTTTCCAGATCACATTCAACTTTGTCATGGCAGCTGAGGCCATCTCAAGTCTTGTCTTGATTTCTTTACTTGATCTTCCATCACTACATATAGTGGACCCGAGATATTTAAAGGTGTTAACTTCTTCTAACGTTTGCCCATTTAACGTAATGTTGGTCGGAACATGTTTCTTATGGCTATTCACCAATATCTTGCTTTTTTCTATATTAATTTCCATCCCATACGTTCTTGTTACTTTCTCTAGTCTAGAGGTAAGGTCTTGAAGTTCTGATTCTGATCCAGCTATCAGATCAATATCATCAGCAAAACGTAGGTTGCACAGAGGTCGGCCTCCAATCGATATGGTTGATTTATAATCGTAGAGAGCCTGACAATACAGTATAAGTAATGCCCTAGTGCAGGGGTTCTTAACTTGTCTTGTGCTATGGACTTCTCTGATTGTCTAGTGAAGGCTACCGACTCTTTCAATTGTCGGTGAAGGCTATGAACCCTTTCTTAGAAAAAATAATAATTTACATCAATGCATAACAAAACTTTTTGCTTTTAAATAAACTTATTTTATTACACAGAAAAATGTTTCCGCTTACATATCATAGTCATACTAAAATACAAAAACAACATATACAAACAATAAATTTTTTTAAATTTGAAAAATCTTCGATAATTTTCCGAGTAAACATTTTGGTGACACTAAAATTCAAATTTTTTGATTATGTACATGGACTCACCAGAATACATTCATGGATCCCCGGTCTCCCTAGAGTCCATTCATGGATCACCAGACTCTAAAGTCCATTCATAGATTCCCCGGACTTCCTAGAATCCATTCATGGATCCCCTGACTCCTTAGAATCCATTCAATAATCCCGTCACGGGATTGCCTCCCCTTGCTTTGCAGTAGTGGTCCACTAATGGTCACAACGCAAGCGTATCTAAAAGTAGGTCGTCCAAGGTATCTATCTTCGCGCAAGATTACGCTTGGCAAAGATATAGATAGAAGATGAATGTCGTTTCTACCTTAGGGGAGCCTTCACGAGAAATTCCCAGAAGACAAGAACAAACGCTGCTTAAGGGCTGAGCAAATTTGTTAACTTATTATCTTGTCCGTCGCCTTTTGTGAAGGGGTTATGCAATGGTTTTGGCCCGTCAAGCCCCCAGTTGGAGTAATCCAACGAATGCCCTCTTATAAGTAATGGCTCTATATTCATATTTATCAAGAAAAACTGGCTCATACGCTTGTTTTCGTACATGTAAACAGAATCAACTACTATTGTTTAGTGTAAAATAACATACAACAAATTTAATAGTCAATGAGTTCAACAAGTTAAAATAGGGATTAAATGGGGTGAAAGTTATATTAAATTTGTCCCCATTGACGTTTTGGTAGGGCGTTAATAAGAAAAATGTCCGTATTTTTGCTGTAGCCTGTTATATAAAACTTAGCTCCAGATGCGTCCTGCAGCTGTGGTTTCCGTCACTTCTTTTTGTGATGAGTACACTTCTCCACGTAACTCGTCCACTTTAGGTGGTTGGTGTTGATACTTTTTTTCTCACACTAGTGGAGAAGTAACTTCAGTACTTAAGTCTGTCTTGTAACCACGAACTGTGACAAATTAGAAAGAAACAAATGCCTCAGTACATTTGTTCTCCGCAAACTAACAGGTCCATTTTAATTCGCTCCACCCACAAATGTTAACCTCTCAGAAGATTTAAACTCCCGAGCACACAATGTAACTCAGGAAATATGATGAAAATTCACCAATATCCTTCTGATTGTCAACTAGGAAATTGCGTCTGGAGTGCATGAATAATGATTTGCCTGAATTACAATTGAAAAGGTATATAAATCTCACAAAATGATTCTATACACTTTAGGCACATTTGATTTAATCATCACTCATTACTCGTCGCTACTCCCGTCGGGGTCTGGGGTCGCTCTGCTGTCGGGTTTTCCGCACTAGTCAGAAACAACCACCAGCTCTTGCAGTAGTGGTTCATGCATATACTATTTTCATATGTTGAGGTTGCCTGCCTCATATATATAACCACTTAGCAAGAAACCTGTAGAATTTACATTAGTAAATAAATTTGTTTACACTTACCCCAAAATTTTTGGAATACACACTTCTTCTGGCACAGATTCGAATGGATCCACAGCCCTGTATTTAGATGCTGTTCGAATCACTTAAGTCTGAGAAATTCCTCTTATGGAACACTTGGTCTGGAAATCTATAATTCTTCTTATGACTCCTTGTGATAAAATTCCCAAGTTTCCAGTCTTGTATTAAAATTGCGGGTTTACATGTAAATTCCAAAGTTGCCCAATACTCGATCTGGTTCTTATAGTTGTGGAATTGTAAGTCCTATCCTCTTTCTTCTGGCTTGTAGGAGGTGTTTAGTTGACGCTGCGATGCAGTTTGTCTGTTCTGTGAGTTGTGACTCCGAGTTTGTTAGATTATATCTCACAATCTTTAGTTTCAAATCCCAGCTGTGTTTCCTCCTAAAGTTCCAATCAAATCATAGTAGATTCTGGCGAACCAATCCAATCTATCTAGCACTGTTTGGGTGGGAAAGTTTATCATTACTCATCCCACGCGTATTTGAAAATATTAAATTTAATATACCCGCGTGGCCTCTTGCAACAGTGATGTCATATCGTTACCTAAGACTTTCGGCGCACCTCTGTTTATCACCTTTATCTGCATGCCTCCGTCAGACATATGTCTGGTCAAACCGTATTGATTTCTTTCATCGTATCACCATACCAGCTTGTGTCAACATGATCAACAGCTTTCCTGTGGGGTAAAATATTTGACGGACACGTTTCCACAGGTGGTGAGACAGATTAGGCGATAAAATATTATCGCTGGCCGGGTCACCAAACCTGGCGAAACGTAACAACAGTCTGGGAGTGAAGTGTGAAACAATAAGATACAAATTACTCCCGTAGCAAATACTGCCATAGGGAGTGGCGTGTTAGAAAATTCACCATGCCATGTCCATCACAGAGCAAAATAGTGAAAATAACTAATGAAAAGACATGATTTATGCCAAATAGAAGCTATGCGGGAGAAAAATGAAGAAAAAACAGGATACTGCGGAGGTCTGAAGGTGTGAGAGATCACATAAAAAGGCATGTTCAGACGTTTTGTCACAAATCCCCAGACTCCCTAGAATCCATTCATAGATCCCCGGACTCCGTAGAATCCATTCATGATCCGCGGACTCCCTAGAACCCATTCATGATCCTCGGACTCCCTAGAATCCATTCATAGATCCCTTAAGCTGCCCGTGGATCACAGGTTAAGAAACCCTGCCCCAGTGTGACTAACATAAAACTGTCCAGCGTCATTGAATACGTGTAAACACAAAAACTGCGTACAATAAAAATTAAATCCGGGCTAAAACCCCGTCTGAGTTCTGAAAAACGACGTGCCAACCTTTGGTTTAAAAGGGTAGTTTTGTTGTCGAGATAATAAGAACATGCCAATAATATACGTCTGGCTCTGATTCCGAATTGGCTTTTATTTATAGTTGGCTTAATTTCAATATTCATCATTTTCATTTGCGCTCCCGACATAGCATAGAGCCACCACTGTAGGTGGTTCCCTTTGAAGGAAGCATGCGCCAAAGCATTCACGTGCTTCTGCAGCTAGTGGCGTAACTGCAATGGAAGGCGTCCCGGGCACAAATTAAGTGGGGGGGGGGGGGGGGGGCCCCCATTATAAAATGCTCTCTACAACCACTACAAATATGCGGCAAATGTATTTAAAATATATAATTACTTACATTTATCATCATCATCATCATCATCGCCCTAATGACCGCAGCCTTCAACAAATGTTACTAGGTCCTGGTGTTCTATGTCATCTCCATTTAAAAAAAAAAAATTTTGCCACTTTTTAGCAAGGCGAGCTCCGCTCAACCTAGACACAGAATCCGTTGGTTATATTAAGCGCATGTCTAAATTTAAAAGACCTTGCTGCCTAGATTATCTTCAGAAACTACGACAAGCTAGGACTTTTAAGTACAGGACCGAAGAAAACAGTACAGTTCCCGGTCCACTCACGCGGTAGTTACGCCACTGCGGTTTCTGTAGGAATCTGTTGTAAATGATGAGGTTGCAAGCCCAATGCACAATCTCATATTAGTCGCCTTGTACGACATGCCTGAAAGTGAAGTAGTCATATTCATTCTTAGTCTCTTCGGAACTACACAAGGCTTGGCTTAATTGAGTTTACTTTATTTAAAAAAAAAAAGTTATATTGTGTTTGAAGTCATAACGCCCAATCGTGACGTAAATCTATCATAGACAGTTTGTCAACAATGGAACGGCCGGCGCTATTCGATTCCCGACCGGCGCTATTCGATTCCCGACAGACGATACTCAGACCTGTTAATCTCTACCAGATCTTAAGTTTCTGCTACATAAATCAAGCTATATTTATATGATTCGAGATTTCAACGCGTTGTCTGAACTTCACGGACCTGTTTGATAGATTGTTGACTTTGTTCTAAAAAATGTTATAAATAATTGCTAACATAATGGTTGTATCTTACTAACTTACTTACTTAGTCGTTCCTCTTCTACTCTGGGGTGAAGAGACTTGCTAGATAGAGAGCGCCATACTATCCTATCGGCTGTCTTTCTCCTGGTCTAGTTATAATCTAGTCCTCGGTCCTTTACAGATTGTCTGATGTTGTTCTCCAAGCGAAATCTGGGTCGTCCTGGTGGTCTAGATCCCTGTCTCTTGGTTTGTGATATTTGTCGTGGTAGCAGATCTTCTCCCATTCTGCAGAGATGGCTTAACCATCGTAGTTGGGACTGTTCTACTTGTGTCTGCAGGGGCTAGGTTTTAAGGCCATGACGTATTGTCTAGTTGCGAACCATGTCTCTTCTTGTTACTTCAACCACCTTTCTCAGAAAGCTCATTTCTGAGGTTTGGAGCTGGCTTTTGTTGGGCGTATTCATATAATGGTTAAATCAAGCAAAGAAATTGTCATAGAATGTAAATTGTTTGTAAAAGGGAAAGCAGTAGACAATGTGAAAGATTTTACCGTTGATCTATCACTGACCAAAAAAATAAATAAATAAATAAATAAATAAAATAAAGGCAACACAGATGGATTTAGAAAAACGCATTAGATACTTCAGACTAGAGGTCGGCAACCAATAGATCGCATCTACCGCGAGATGATAGTAAATGATCTGGTAGATCTTTAGGTGATACAGGGAGAAAAAAAATGGATTTATTAAGCTAAGAAAGCTTCGTACTAACCATCTCTCGAACGCATTTCCCTGGAACAAGTTTCTCGTATCTTGATCAAACAATAGCAGAAGGTGGCAGATCTATCTTCCCTTCCACTCATTACTGACCATAGGAGCGTACCTCCCGAAATAACTTTCGGTGACACGAGTTTGGGCAATTGTAGATCAAACTGTTGCCCATGCAGCGAGACCCGGCCTGGAAGTCAAAGGAGCGGTCTGGCCGTTACAGTCTGACATCAGTAGCAACCACCTGTCATCAGTAGGATACAGAACTTGCCCTCGTAGACATGGTGAGCATGTTTTAGCTCTAGAATTGCCCCAGTTATCCAAGTAGGATCGTGACATTTAAGGAACCTCGATTGATTTAATGAGCCATTCGCGGTTTCACCGTGAGGCAGTGTCAACTTAGACATGCATGGCTTAATCTTTGAGACAATTATATGACTACTGGCAGGATCAACCAGATAACTGTCCGGACAGACAGGTGGGGACGCAGGTGGCAGATAAGAAACGTAAATTAAGAAGATAATAGGAATGACCAAAGCTACATTCAACAACATGAAACAGATACTAGCATCTAAACAATTAACTCACAAATGCAAACTGAGAATCATCAAATGCTATACATATTCTTAATTATTGTGTGATGTGGAAACATCGACAGCGAACAAGCAATTAGAAGAAGGAATTAAGCCTTTGATGTGTGAACATATAGACGAAATGGGGCAAGTCTGATGGAAAGAGAAAATGAAAACAAATAAAGAGGTCCTAGAAAACCTAGGAATGAAAAGAAAATTAATTAAGGAGATAAAAATTAGACAGCCAAAATATTTTGGACACGTAAAAAGGCACAACACCTTACTGAGGACCATAATAGAAGGCGGTGTTAAAGGTAAACGTGCAAAAGGAATACAGCACTCAAGACAGAGTTAGAACACTTTGGAGATCCACTGCAGCCGACCTTCAATATGAAGATGGCAACTGATGATGATGGTGTCCTGAGAGTTAGGAGTACAAGGCAGCCACAATTTTTGTCAAGAAAGGTAAAACTGGGAGACATTTTAAACATGTTCACTTTACAATTGAAACTGACTTTCCATTTAACTCTGGAGGCAATGTTTTATGGAGGTAGATCTTTAGAAAACTCAGTATTTGTAAAGTAGATCTCCTGGGTTGCCTATACCTGCCTTAGACAATGAGAAAATCAAACGAGGAAGATCTCAGAGAAAGAGGTGAAAGTAGTCAATTAATCCACATGACAAAGAGCTAACAGTCGAAATTCTTTTGACACATAGTGAGAGGTAAGCAATAAAAAATATACAGGCTTGCTGCCTAACATAATGCGGGCACGAATGGATTTCTGATTGTTTGCAGTTAAAGCTTTTTATATTTAATATCTGACTCGGCAAATGACATTCAAACTGTGGCAATAGTTAAAACCCAATAGATGATTAATATTTAGGTGCAACCATACACAGGGATAAGCAAACAATGTAGTCTCCATGTTGCATTAAATCATGTGGCTTCTTAAAATAGCTTGCGTAAACTGGCATTTAAAACGAGAAAGAACGATGAACTGTGGAAGAAAATACGAGTAAAACTTGGACGTTGAAGCCGCACCGCCCAAGAAGTGTTCCGATAATTCATATACGATTTAGATCGGGACCCAAAGACGCAGCAGTAGAGAACGCAGTCAGCGACTCATAGCTTGACTGCCTGTGTCAGAACCAGCGAATCAGAGCTGGTCAAGACCGCACTCCACCTCCACGTGGTGGTCCTGGAAACAGTCTGCAGCAGTGCAGTCTGGCTGAGCGAGTGTGGATCGCAATGGGAAGGCAAACCCGGTCCTAAAAAATGCCGTGCAGAAGTCGGATGTGTCGACCGACAGGTGCAGATATCACAGCTTAGGCGTAAACAGACACAACACAACCACCGTCCTTTTCAGGGCGAACGAGGAAGAAGAGGAAGAAGAAGAAGATTTAGATCAACTTTGAAAACTGACGACATCGTTTTTGCACAACTATTAAACACGAAATTGATCAAAATGGGAACTAGATGCAGTGGTCCATGGACAGCGAAAGGAAAAATGGATAAATGATGCCCATATGCAACTACTGGAGCATAAAATCGCAGTTAGTATGTGTGCGTCCCCACAGAAGCACGCCCAATCATGTTTGTTATAACCCAGTTCTCAGCGAAGTAAATCTGTCATGGGCAATTTGTCAACAGTGGAACGGCCGGCGCTATCCTATTCCCGTCAGGCGATACTCAGACGTCGTAACTACCAGATCGTATGACAGTGCGACATAAATCATGAAAATTATATGATTCAGGGTTTCAACGCGTTATCTGAACTTTGATAAATTTATCTAGTTAATTGATGCTTCCTAGGCGTAGCGTGTTTTGCGCCGAGTCGTTAATGTTAATGTTAATCAGAATCGACGCCGTTGCATTCCGGGTAAACCCATAGGTGCTCAGTCTCCCTCAGCAAATGTCGAAGGGTATGAATGTTAATTGTTTCTGTTGCGCACTGGTTGTATACACGGCGGATGTGTCCTCTCATACGTCCATCCCTGTTGGGATATATATATATATATATATATATATATATATATATATATATATATATATATATATATATATATATATATATATATATATATATATATATATATATATTAAAAGACATGCACGGAAAGGCAGGAAGATACAACAAAAGAGCGATTTTACAAGAGAGAGATACTGAAAGAAAAGACGAATTACTGACAGAGATACAATCATCATTAACATCATTATATTTAAGCTACCTGTGGACCATTAGCCTTCAAACATAGGCCGAGCTTTTCTGACGCCTGAGAGTGTACGATGCAGAAGAAGTCTATTTCTGACAGAGATATGGTATAAGAGGGAAAAAGACATTGAAGGAAAACTAGACCGCTGACAGTGAGGTGGTGTAAAATAAAGACACTGAGGGAGAAATAAAATAATACTGACGGAAAGTCGGTGCAAAAGAGAGTCAGTGAAAGAGATATAGAAACATTGACAGAGAGTTGGTGCAAGAGAGAGACAGAGAGAGATAAATAGAGAATTGGTGCAAGGGAGAGGCAGTCAGTTATAAATAGAAACACTGACAGAGAGTTGGTGCAAGAGAGAGACTGAGATATAAATAGAAACAGTGACAGAGAGTTGGTGCAAGAGAGAGACAGTGAGTTATAAATAGAAACACTAACAGAGAGTTGGTGCACGAGAGAGACAGTGAGGAAGATATGGAAACACTGACAGAGACTTGGTGCAAGATAGATACAGTGAGTTATAAATAGAAACACTGACAGAGAGTTGGTGCAAGAGAGAGACAGTGAGGGATAAATAGAAACACTGACAGACGAGTTGGTGCACGAGAGAGACAGTGAGGGATAAATAGAAACACTGACAGAGAGATGGTCAAGACAGAGACAGTGAGGGATAAATAGAAACACTTACAGAGAGTTGGTGCACGAGAGAGACAGTGAGGAAGATATGGAAACACTGACAGAGAGTTGGTGCAAGAGAGAGACAGTGAGGGATAAATAGAAACACTGACAGAGAGTTGGTCAAGAGAGAGACAGTGAGGGATAAATAGAAACACTGACAGAGAGTTGGTGCAAGAGAGAGACAGTGAGGAAGATAAAGAAACACTGACAGAGATATTTTACAAGAGAGAAAAGGTGAGGGATAAATAGAAACACTGGCAGAGAGTTGGTCAAGAGAGATACAGTGAGTTATAAATAGAAACACTAACAGAGAGTTGGTCAAGAGAGAGACAGTGAGGGATAAATAGAAACACTGACAGAGAGTTGGTCAAGAGAGAGACAGTGAGGGATAAATAGAAACACTGACAGAGAGTTGGTCAAGAGAAAGACAGTGAGGGATAAATAGAAACACTGACAGACAGTTGGTGCAAGAGAGAGACAGTGAGGAAGATAAAGAAACACTGACAGAGAGTTGTTGCAAGAGAGAGAAGGTGAGGGATAAATAGAAACACTGTCAGAGAGTTGGTCAAGAGAGATACAGTGAGTTATAAATAGAAACACTAACAGAGAGTTGGTCAAGAGAACGAACGAACGAACGAACGAACTTTATTTTCAAAGGGTTAAGAATTGGGCACGCAGGCCCGTCTGACATTCTGCCCTTCCTCTCTCTCTCATCACTTATACTATATCCTTTCATCCTCATATTTACTTTAAGCATAATTAAAGCATTTATCATTATAAAAGTAATATTACATTTGCAATAATCATCATAATTAAAGTACGTTTTTAACATTAAAAAAGAATAATAATAATAGTAATAAATGTAAAAATAAAATAAATAAAAATAAAAATAAACATTAATACATAGATAGATAGATAGATAGACAGACAGACAGACAGACAGACAGACAGACAGACAGACAGACAGACAGACAGACAGACAGACAGACAGACAGACAGACAGACAGACAGACAGACAGACAGACAGACAGACAGATAGATAGATAGATAGATAGATAGATAGATAGATAGATAGATAGATAGATAGATAGATAGATAGATAGATAGATAGATAGATAGATAGATAGATAGATAGATAGATTATGGTGGTATATAATAAGAACTCGTGACATTTTGGGAATCCGCTGCTGAATGACCTGGGACTTAGTGTGTTGTCAGCACATGCGGAAAATGTTCCCACAGGTGAGCAGCTTTGAGTCCCAAACAGATACTGCCACATGGAGTGAATTGTTTACGCCTCCACTATACGAGATCCAGCTTTATGACCTATGCTCCTTAGGGAGGTAAAGGGTATTGACTGATAGATAAGAATCGTGCATATAGGCCCGTCTTACATTTTGCCCTTCCTCTTACTCATCTTTTATTGCTAGTTATTCAGACATTCTCCATACTTAAGGTGTTAGTTTAATGGCGATGCAACATTATAAGTAGTATAAAAGCATACATTTACAGTATTTGATTACAATTAAGAAGTAAGATATATTAAAATGAAAAACTAGATCATTAGACCCTCCATACAGTATATTAGATAATAATTCGAAATATAATCCCTTAGGGCGGCATATAATTGGCACTCATAATGTATTTGAACAGTCTACGATTATATGAGTAGGGACTGTGCATGTTTTTAAGATCATGTGGAAGATTGTTCCAAAGATGAGCAGCTGAGTAAGCCAAGCTCTTCTTGAACAAATCTAGCCTGGGCTTGGGTACCTGTAACTGGTTTAAGCGGTTACTACGTTTTTCATTGAATTTTAAAAGAGGCCACAGATACGTTGGAGCATTCTGTGACAAGATTTTGTGAGCGAATTTAGCTTTGTTAAATAGGAAGCGCTTTCTAAGGGGTAATATTTTAAGATAGTTATATAAATCTGTACAATGTGTTTAGTGTTTATCAGCAACTAGGCGCACTGCTCGTTTTTGAAGTGAATGAAGCCTTTTTGTGTTGGATATGGAACAACCATCCCAGATTGTGGAACAATAGTCTAGGTATGTTTGTATGTGAGATGTGTAGAACATTTTCCTTGCCCCCTCATCCAGGAAGTGTTTGATTTTGGCTAATTGGTAAACTTTTTGTGCCGTTAGCTTTGTGAGTGCACTTACATGTGAGTTCCAACTTAGGTGCTGGTCAACAGTTAGACCTAGAGTTTTATGTTCATTTACGTTTTCAATTAGTGATGTTCCAATGTAGAGCTGAAGTGTTGTTTTCTGCGAGTTTTGTAGTTTTTGTCTGGTTGATATTAACATACATTTCGTTTTACTAATATTTATTTGCATTTGATTCTCGTTGCTCCACTTAATAATATTATGTGTATCAGTTTGTAAAGATAGTTCTAGTGTGGCGCAACTTTTGTCACTAGTGTAAACAGTACAGTCATCGGCAAACAGATCACAGGATGAGTGTTTGATGTACAGAGGAAGATCATTAATGTATACGGCAAAGAGAAGAGGGCAGAGGATAGAACCCTGAGGAACACCGATATCGACAACAGTTGGGTTGGACAAAGAATTATTGTAAGACACCACTTGTTGTCTGTCTGTCAGGAATGATTTAATTAACTTCACCAGCTTAAGATTTACTTTCATTGTTTCTAATTTTCTGATTAAAATAGAGTGATCTATCATATCGAATGCCTTTTTAAAGTCTACAAAGATTGCTCCACATAAGTTATCGTTATTGATGTTTAGATGCCAGTTCTCTATCATTTTTGTTAAGGCTGTGTCGCATGAATGCTTTGGTCTAAACCCCGACTGACTATCAACAAGCAGGTCATTATTAGCTAGGTGTTCCATTGCTGTTTTGTGTATGTGTTTTTCCAGTGGTTTGGACAGCGATGATATAAGCGAAATGGGCCTATAGTTACCAAGGTTGCTATTATCTGATGAACCAGGTTTAACAAGAGGGTATACTTTAGCGATTTTAAAGGCAGATGGAAAGTAACTCCTTGCGAGACATTGATTATATATGTATGTTAGTGTATCAGTAATAGCTGGTGCAGCATAACGCAGTATTCGATTACTGATTCCATCAAGTCCCGATGAGTTATTATCTTTAAGATCAATAAGATAGTTATAAACTTCGTTAACTGTTATGAAAGGAATGTCGCATGGAATGGTGTTAGTACACTTGTTCTCGCAGAACGTAGATAATTCGCTGAAGTCACAAGGGGAAGAAGGTATGGCGGATTTTATATTGTGGATGTCTGCCTGAAAATGATTGCTGAAATCTGTACAAGTAAATGAAGTATTGGGTTTTTGTGAGTCTGGCGAATTTCTTTTGTTCACTAAGGTATTGATTGCCTTCCATATATTTCTACTGTTGCTTTTGCTTTGAACTAAATGACTAAAGTAGTTTTTCTTTTCTCTGCGAATTAAATATTGTACTTTGTTCCTTGCCGCCCGATATGTAATGAAGTCCTTATTTTTGTGCGCTCGATCCCTCTGCCTCATAGTGGCAAGTACTTCTTGTGTGATAAATGGAGATTTTATTTGTCTTTTTACGCGAATTTCTTTAGTAGGCGCATGCTTATTAAAAATACTATAAAATGTCCGTGTCCAATATGCAATGGCGTCATCAGGATTAGGAAGTTGGTAAACATCGGCGAAAGGCGCATTTCGCAAATCATTTAAAAATAATTCTTGGTTGAAATTTTTTAGACTTCTATATTCAATACTGATGTGTTTATTTTTTGGAGATTTGTACCCATTTTTTGCCCAAGTGCAACATATGGGATAGTGGTCACTCATAGCAATAGTAGGGATGGAACATTCTATAACGTTTTCTGGACAGGTTACATATATGTGATCGATCAGTGTGGATGATGTTTTTGTTACTCTGGTAGGTTTGTTGACTATTTGTTTCATGTTGTACGATGCTATGATGTTGGTCCATGTTTGATTCGGCTTATGCATATCAATATTGAAATCACCAAGAAGAATAATTTCATTGACTGTAGTGATAACTTTATCCATCATGTTCGTGAAATCTTCAAACCATGTTGTTCCTACACTGGGGTTACGATAAAGATATCCTATTACAATGGGTCTTTGCTTATGTGGCTTTACCTCTAACCATATGCATTCTATATCTATGGTCTCTAGATCGTTTCTGCAGCGATAACTGAGAGAAGTGGAAATATAGACTGCTAAACCTGTCTCTAATTGTCTACTAGAATCTCGCCGAATAGTGTTAAAACCAGTACGTGCAATGTCACCATCTGTTATTTTCTCATTCAGACGACTTTCTGAAAGCCCAAAAACATGGAAATTTTGATTCAGAACTTGTGTGAGTTCTGGTAGTTTACCTAGAAGATGGTTTACGTTCAGATGGCCAAGTCGTAAACCATTAATGGTTAGTAACTGTTCATAAGTACCTGGCATTTATGTTATGTAAAAAAAGCTCGCGCTCAAATACTAAATTTAACAAATTTTACCAATGAAGGGGAATTAATGGTGGTATTAATAAGTGAGGCACATTGAAAACTAATTACAAACAATTCAGCCAATTGAATTACGTCAAAAATAGGTGAAAAATGTAACAAATCAAGCGCTCATATCAGACAGTCAAACAGTGTGGAGAAGAAAAAAAAATTATAATAATAATATAATAAAATGGTCAAGAGAGAGACAGTGAGGGATAAATAGAAACACTGAAAGAGAGTTGGTCAAGAGAGAGACAGTGAGGGATAAATAGAAACACTAACAGAGAGTTGGGCAAGAGAGATACAGTGAGTTATAAATAGAAACACTGACAGAGAGTTGGTGCAAGAGAGATACAGTGAGTTATAAATAGAAACACTAACAGAGAGTTGGTCAAGAGAGTTACAGTGAGTTATAAATAGAAACACTGGCAGAGAGTTGGTGCATAAGAGAGACAGTGAGAGACAAATAGAAACACTGACAGAGAGTTGGTGCAAGAGAGAGACAGTGAGGAAGATAAAGAAACACTGACAGAGAGTTGTTGCAAGAGAGAGAAGGTGAGGGATAAATAGAAACACTGACAGAGAGTTGGTGCAAAAGAGAGACTGAGTTATAATTGAAACACTGACAGAGAGTTGGTGCAAGAGAGAGACTGAGTTATAAGTAGAAATACTGACAGAGAGTTGGTGCAAGAGAGAGAAGGTGAGGGATAAATAGAATCACTGACAGAGAGTTGGTGCAAGAGAACGAACGAACGAACGAACGAACTTTATTTTCAAAGGGTTAAGAATTGGGCACGCAGGCCCGTCTGACATTCTGCCCTTCCTCTCTCTCTCGTCATGTACACTATATCCTTTCATCCTCACATTTACTTTAAGCTTAATTAAGGCATTTATCGTTATAAAAGTAATATTACATTTGCAATAATCATCATAATTAAAGTACGTTTTTAAAATAAAATTTAAAAATAAAATAAAATTAAAAAAAAATAATAATAATGAATTTAAAAATAAAGTAAATAAAAATAAACATCAAAAAAAAAAAAAAAAAGACATAAAAATCGAATTCTTCGTACAGTAAATTAGTGATTTGAGACATATTCAGAAGTATGTGATAAGAACTCGTGAAATTCTCAAACGGTGTGCAACTGAGAGAGACTGAGTTATAAGTAGAAACACTGACAGAGAGTTGGTGCAAGAGAGAGACTGAGTTATAAGTAGAAACACTGACAGAGAGTTGGTGCAAGAAAGGGACAGTGAGGGATGAATAGAAACACTGACAGAGAGTTGGTGCAAGAAAGGGACAGTGAGGGATAAATAGAAACACTGACAGAGAGTTGGCGCAAGAGACAGAGAGACAGTGAGTTATAAATAGAAACACTGACAGAGAGTTGGTGCAAGAGAGAGACAGTGAGTTATAAATAGAAACACTGACGGAGAGTTTGTGCAAAAGAGAAACATTGAGGGATAAATAGAAACATGGACAGAGAGCTGGTGCAGAAGAGAGACATCCACCGATAAATAGAAACACTGATAAAGCGTAGGTGCAAAAGAGAGACAGTGAGTTATAAATAGAAACACTGACAGAGAGTTGGTGCAAGAGAGAGACAGATAGTTATAAATAGAAAAACTTACAGAGAGTTGGTGCAAACGGGAGAGACAGTGAGGGATAAATAGAAACACTGACAGAGAATTGGTGCACGAGAGAGAAGGTATGGGATAAATAGAAACACTAACAGAGAGTTGGTGCAAGAAAGAGACAGTGAGGGATAAATAGAAACACTGACAGAGAGTTGGTGCACGAGAAAGACAGTGAGGAAGATAAAGAAACAATGACGGAGAGTTGTTGCAAGAGAGAGAAGGTAAGGATAAAAAGAATCACTGACAGAGAGTTGGTGCAAGAGAGAGACTGAGTTATAAGTAGAAACACTGACAGAGAGTTGGTGCAAGACAGAGACAGTGAGGGATAAATAGAAACACTGGCAGAGAGTTGGTGCACGAGAGAGACAGTGAGGAAGATAAAGAAACACAGACAGAGTTGTTGCAAGAGAGAGACTGAGTTATAAGGAGAAACACTGACAGAGAGTTGTTGCAAGAGAGAGAATGTAAGGGATAAATAGAATCACTGACAGAGAGTTGGTTCAAGAGAGAGACAGTGAGTTATAAATAGAAACACCGACAGAGTTGGCGGAAGAGACAGAGAGACAGTGAGGGATAAAAAGAAACACTGGTAGAGAGTTTGTGCAAGAGAGAGAGATAATGAGTTATAAATAGAAACACTGGTGGAGAGTTTGTGCTAGAGAGAGACAGTGAGTTATAAATAGAAACACTGACGGAGAGTTTGTGCAAAAGAGGAACATTGAGGGATAAATAGAAACAGGGACAGAGAGTTGGGGCAGAAGAGTGACATTCACCGATAAATAGAAACACTGACAAAGAGTTGATGCAAAAGAGAGACAGTGAGTTATACATAGAAACACTGACAGAGAGTTGGTCATGAGAGAGACAGTGAGGGATAAATAGAAACACTTACATAGAGTTGTACACGAGAGAGACAGTGAGTTATACATAGAAACACTGACAGAGAGTTGGTCAAGAGATAGACAGTGAGGGATAAATAGAAACACTTACAGAGAGTTGGTGCACGAGAGAGACAGTGAGGAAGATATGGAAACACTGACAGAGAGTTGGTGCAAGAGAGAGACAGTGAGTCATAAATAGAAACACTGACAGAGAGTTGGTGCACGAGAGATACAGTTAGTTATAAAAAGAAACACTGACGGAGAGTTTGTGCAAAAGAGAAACATTGAGGGATAAATAGAAACGTGGACGGAGAGTTGGGGCAGAAGAGAGACATTCACCGCGAAATAGAAACACTGACAAAGAGTTGGTGCAAAAGAGAGACAGTGAGTTATACATAGAAACACAGACAGAGAGTTGGTCAAGAGAGAGACAGTGAGGGATAAATAGAAACACTTACAGAGAGTTGGTGCACGAGAGAGACAGTGAGGAAAATATGGAAACACTGACAGAGAATTGGTGCAAGAGAGAGACAGTGAGTTATAAATAGAAACACTGACAGAGAGTTGGTGCACGAGAGATACAGTTAGTTATAAATAGAAACACTGACAAAGAGTTGGTGCAAGAGAGAGGCAGTGAGGGACAAATAGAAACACTGACAGAGAGTTGGTTCACGAGAGAGAAAGTGAGGAAGATAAAGAAACACTGACGGAGAGTTGCTGCAAGAGAGAGAAGGTGATGGATAAATAGAATCACTGACAGAGAGTTGGTGCAAGAGAGAGACTGAGTTATAAGTAGAAACACTGACAGAGAGTTGGTGCAAGAGAGAGACAGTGAGGGATAATTAGAAACACTGGCAGAGAGTTGGTGCAAAAGAGAGGAAGTGAGAGAGAAATATAAACATGGACAGAGAATTAGCGCAAGAGAAAGGCACAGAGTTGGGGCACTGTACGAAGGATGGCCGCCGACCGAGCAAAGTGGAATCAATTTGTTGTTGCCCTGCAAGACGCCACCAGACGTAATGGCCACTGACTGCTTTGACGGTCGGCGGCTAAGGATCAAAGAAGAGAAGAAGAAGAAAGGCACAGGGAGAAATAAAAACATTGTCAGAGATATATAGTGCAAGAGATAAAATGGCACTGAAAAAGAAAAAGAAACACTGACAAATAGATGACACAATAGGAAGACAGTAAAAGAGAAACAAATAATTTGACATATATTTCTCATACATAAGACAGACACTGAAAGAGAAACACTATCAGAAAGATATTACCTTGAGAAAAAAATCCAATAAAAAGAAAGCGAAATACTGACAGAGAGATGGTACAAAGAAGAGACGATGAACAAGAAAAGGAAAAACTCCCAGAAAGATATTATAACGAGAGAAAGAAAGAGAGTCAAAGAAAGAGAAAAAAAAAAAAAAAAAAAAAAAAAAACTGACTGAAAAGTATTCCAACGATAGTCCAGGAGAAATGGAAACAAAAATATGTTATGAATGACAGAGAAACACAGAAAATGAAGTAGAAATCCTGATACAAAGATGCTAAAATGATATAGAAACAAAGAAAGTGAAGTAGAAATCCTGATACAAAGATGCTAAAATGACATAGAAACACAGAAAGTGAAGTAGAAATCCTGATACAAAGATGCTAAAATGACATAGAAACACAGAAAGTGAAGTAGAAATCCTGATACAAAGATGCTAAAATGACATAGAAACAAAGAAAATGAAGTAGAAATCCTGATACAAAGATGCTAAAATGACATAGAAACACAGAAAGTGAAGTAGAAATCCTGATACAAAGATGCTAAAATGACATAGAAACACAGAAAGTGAAGTAGAAATCCTGATACAAAGATGCTAAAATGACATAGAAACACACAAAGGAACCCGTTACAGGTCCATTAAGGTATATTGGGAATATGGTGTTAGGCCCATATTTTCTTGAACATCGGCACACTAGGGGTGATGTGGTCAGCATCACGCCGGCCGCCTTAACCTTCCCAGAGTTGTTCTGGTACCCAATTCATGAGGCTGGGTCGACCCTGGGGCGTTTGCGGTCTAAAAAATCCTACATCAAATGGGGATCGAACCAGGACCACCGAGTTAGGAAGCCAGTGCACTAACCACTGTGCTACCGCGGCAGAAACAGCGAAAGAGAAAAAAGAAATACTGACAGAAAGATGTGAAAATGTCAGAGAAACACAGAAAGTGAAAGAGAAATACTGCCAGAAAGACGTTAACAGAAAGTGAAAGAGAAATACTGACAGAAAGACGTTTTAAAAAAACAGACATTGAAAAAGAAACACTGACAGAAAGACGTTAAAAAAGCAGAGAAACGCAGAAAGTGAAAAAGAAATACTGACAGAAAGAAATTAATAAAAAGAAGCAGGCATTGAAAGAGAAACACTGACAGAAAGAGATTAAAAAAGACAGAGACAGAAATTGAAAAACACTGACAGAAAATTATTACACAACAGAGAAAGACGTTGCAAGAGAAAGAGAACCCCGACAGAACAGACCCCAAAAAGAAAACAAAAAAATAATACTATTAAAAACAAATATCAGACGTTTACGATACAGCTTTAGTACAAGAGTATATGTGTACTTCTTAAACGAAGTTCTAGTGGCATTAAGGAAGTTGCTCCGCTTGACTTAACATCTGAAGCGAAATAACTGAGTTAAAAAAAAAAAAACATAAAAATAAACACTGAATAAAAATATCTTTTCTTTGACGTTGAGTTCAAAATCAAGGAAACGGAGTAGGCGAATCTTCATAATAATAATAACAGGGAGTTTATAAAGGGTTGACTTTTTTGGCAACAGTTTCTCACAAATGTGAATACCAGTTCACTGAGCCTATAATATGACGCACGTTTAAAAACCAGACTCATATACCGTGTTTGTTCATGCAGAAATTAAAATGCTATCGAGGAAATGACATGCTGTGGATCTCAATACGCATATAAGTTTTTTGAATAGCGAACATAGCGTCCCTCGGAGAGAATTTGTGACACTACTTCATTTTTGTCTACGTCCACGCATTAAATACCTCTTTTTCATCGATACACGCTTGACAGGAGCTACTTCATCAATTAAAAATAAAACGAAAATCATAAATATACTGCATAGAAAAGCAATATTAATCGTAAGAGCATATAAGCTCTGCATATGTTTATTTTTTTTTTTAACGGAAAATGAACAAGCAATTTAAAGAAAGAATTGAGGCCTTGAGAGATGTGGCTATATAGAAAAATGGGGCACACCTCACGGAAAGAGAAGAAAGCAAGTAAAGACGTCTTTAAAATATCCAAGGAATAAAGAGAGAATCAATGAAAGAGATCAAAATAAGACCGCTACAATACTTTGGTCATGTAAACAAAACATAACACCTTACTGAAGACCATAAAAGATGGAAGAGTTGAAGGTAAACGTGCAAGAGGTAGATATTATATATACGTTTTAAAAATTTAAACTGTATTGAGTCTGTGAAGAAATACCACTAATAGATGTAGAATCGTACACATATCTTGACAGTAATATAGACAAAGTTGGAGGGGCAGACAGTGATATAAAAAAAAAATTACAAAAAGCAAGAGGAGCTTTCATTGCATTAGACAACATATGGAGAACAAGAGAAATCAAGTCCAACACGAAAATAAGAATCTTCAACTCACATATCAAGTCAGTCCTATCGTATGGCTCTGAGACATGGAAAGCAACAAAAACAACAACCAAAAAGCTACAGACTTTTATAAACGGGTGCTTGCGTAGAATAGAAGGACTGAAATGGTATGACAAAGTCACAAATGTGGAACTGATGACAAGAACTAGACAAGTGCCAGTGGAACAAGAGTTGAGAAGAAGACGCTGGCGATGGATAGGACACACAATGAGGAAACCTGTTGATAGCATTACAAGGCAGTCCTTGTTCTGGGATCCAGAGGGAAAGAGAGGCAGAGGTAGACCCAAAAACACATGGAGAAGAGAACTGTATACAGAGGTGAAAATGATGATGAAAACATGGAGAGAACTTGAGCGGATGGCACGGTACAGGAGGGCATGTGTTTGTTGACGGCCTATGCTCCTTAGGGAGCTAAAGGGTATTGACTGATTGAGTCGGATTTACAAACGGACGGTACACTAGAAACACGGGCGGAAAGACAGGGCTATCGGGGTTGTCCACATATGACGTCACAAATGTTGGGCTGATTTTCACCCTCTCCGCCCCTTATCACACTTCGTCGCAATAAATCAGACCACACCCCCTTTTATGTGACGTCACAAATATATAACTCTCCACCCCATTTTTGTGCTGCCAGTCGGACGCTCGGCAATCACATGTTACTAAATCTTTTTAAAATATCCCTCATTTTAGGTTAATTTAATGTCAAGCAATACAAAATAAATTTTATTGAAAGTAAATACATCAGTAACTTCAGTTCATGCTTATGTTAAAGTTTCATAAAATAATGTTAAACGTGAGATAAAATCCAGAAAAATAAATAAATAATTAAAAACTAAAGTTGTTATCAATGAATTATTTCTCTTCGTTATCGTTAACTCGCGACATAATAAGGTGCTCGTCCACTGAAAAAAAAAAAAAAAAAAACTGTACATCCATTATCTTCCAGATGAACATCGTTTACTAAAACGAACGAACGAAAGTACGAAATCTTTATTTCATCAAGGTAAAGAAATAGTCAAAAACTGCCTTTTCATTTGTGCCCTGCAAAACAATTCTCAATGTTTTTACAAATTAAAATTAAAGAAAGCTGATTATTACAATGTATTTTAAAAAAAGAAAGAAATGTTTAATTAAAAACAATATAAATAAGGTAAAGGTGTCACGGCATTGCCTCCCCTGCTTTGCAGCAGTGGTCAAACAGTGACCAAAACTCAATAGTATCTAGTATGGGTCTTCAAAGGTGTCTACCTTCGCACAAGATTACTCTTGGCAGAGCTGTAGGTAGAAGAATAATGATGCTTCTACCTCAAGGGAGTGTTCATAAGATATTTCAAAAGTCAAGAACAATGCTGCGTGGGGCAGAACAATTGTTAACTTTTATCTAATCTGCACCTTTTGTGAAGAATTAAGCAATTATTAATTTCAGCTCGTTCAAGCCCCCACCCTGATTTACTCAGTGGAATTATTATTATTATTCTGGTATAGCTCTGTTTAGAGTGTATTTAGTAAATTGACTGAGGCAAACATGCAGTACATTCAAAATGATTAAGTCGGCGTTAAATTTGAATATTTACAAATAACAAATTTAATAATCAACGTAGTTTTAACAGTTTTAAAAAATTTGAATAATCTTTAACAGAAAATACTCATCACTGTGTGATGGTATGGTGTTTTATGTAAGAAGTCATTTGGCAGCTTTTAGGTTTGACTTAGCTGCAAATGGTAGTTTCTTCTCCCGCTGGGTTTTTGGGTTCTGTCACTGGAGTTCTCACGCCTCTGCTCAAGATTAAAGGCGCAGCACGTTCCATGTAAGTTCAGGGAGTAACTGCAAAGCTGGTCCCCCGTCTCTAAGTGTGACAAAACGGGGTGGCCCCTACCGATCTTTGTTTTTCTCCGGCAGTATCGCACTTTTCTTTCTTTCTTTCTTTCTTCGTTATTTTTCTGCTAAGTAGCAGATATTTGATTTTATCAAATCATTTGCCACTCCTCTCTGTGAAGTCACCTGGTTGTTACCCGGTCATCCTAGCTTGCGGTGAGCAACTGAGATAAGATAGCCGCCAGCGTGTTTAGATTGAACCGATGATAAGGCGACTCGTTCGGTAACCCAGATTGGCAGACACGGAGATTTTGCGTACCCATACGACAGATAACGAGATTACTTTCAGTGTGACACATGTGGGCAGACAAGTGTGACATAATCGCTTCCGGGCCGACTTGTTATATCAATATTACTTTCTAATAAAGTAATAAGCATTACAGCTTACACATGTTATCATGTGAGTTCCCCGATCTGTCTGTAAGTTTGTACACAAGGGCATCGGACATCATATTACCATATATGGGAGAGTTGACCTCTGCCTTACGTTCAAAATTATCCAATGTCGGAATATTTTTGAAATCATCACACCCTTTCCGCATGAGGTAGAAGCATCATTATTCTTTGAAATGATTGGATCTTTCTGATTAGATTCATAACAATAATGCGTGGGAAGAAAGGAATATAGTCTGACCATTTCGCAGTTTTATTTCACAGTGAATTTCACGCTCGCCAAGACAACATCAGACCTCGCCAGAGTAAAGACTAGATTCATAATTCCTTTTTGTTAACCTGACCTTTTATTGGAGAACCAAATAAGACTTACAAAGCACAGGAAATCTCTACATTTTAATAAAAAACACCGGAACTAGGAAACTGAAGAAACACACGGAGTCAGAGAGGGAATCTGTTGTCAAATTAGAGACACATCAAACGCGTGTAAGAGACCGACTCGTCTCTTTTATTCATCTGAGCAACAAGTCTGTAGCAAAGATTTGCGTAAGTAGTGCATTTACATTTCATATTTTATTACTAACATGTGAACTAACATATATATGTATATATTACCATGTGAAGTTTAATGGGTGAAACTCGCTATTGGATGTCAAAGTCTATTGAGGCTGGCAACCTCAATGATGATTCATGAACCACCACTATGTCACTTTAAGGTTTGGATGAACAGTGATTTGGTTTTGATAGGATAAAAGAGTATGGGAAAATGGTTTGGGAAATTTAAATAATCTAGGAAACAGGCTATTTGTCCTAAAGATGGGAGATAAAAGATTGTACACCAATGCTTAGATGCAAAGGGAGAAAACCCTTTAATTCAGAGTTACTGAAAATAAGGCTGATTTAGACTTAAATAGTTTCTATGAGTATATAGTTATGGTTAAGGAAATTTGCATATCATGATTGTTCTAGTAAGACTTAAAAAGGGACTGTAATATTAAGGTAATAAAACCTCAAAGGGAGACAACAAATAATTAACGCCCCTTGCAGGCTTAGTGAGCTGGGAAGAAAAACAAATGCACGAGAAAAATGGGGAAAGTTTTAAAAAGTTACGGAGCACAGTTCACTGAGTTGCTTGCGTGGAAATAAGCGTGAGCTCGTTGTCGGTGAGTAGGAAGAGGATAGACCAATCGGATTGACTGATAAACAAGAACGGATCAGGGGACAATGATTTTAAGGACAAAAGAAATTAGTCAGGTCTGGGTAACCAAAGTGGCAAGATGTGTATTGCCGGGCTCTCAAGAAGTGAATCCTGTGGATGACAGAAGTTCGCACAGAACAAGTAGATAGCTTTAGACTGATTAGCGGTAGCAATTCAGAACATAGAGGACTAGATTGAACTGTGTTTAAAGCATAGGACTAGTTACGGTAAGATGACTTTTGACTTTTATTATGCATACATTATATGAAAAGAGGAACTTGTTTCAGCAAAACAGTCCAAGCATTACTAAAGGGTAAAGACGCTCACAATTAAGGGAGCATCCAAGAAGCAGGGACATTGAATATGATGCATGATTAAATGCAAAGTGGATAACTTTTTATCAGCTGATAGCCAGGATGGGCTGTTGTATAACTGAGTTATGAGGCATAGTCCTTTATACGGATAATTGAGGAAGGGTATTTGCAACGTAATGACATTCCTGAAATGATTCTACGCTCTCTCATTTCAGCGTAAGTATAGGTGCTACTACAGAAGTACTTGACATTGTAGAATTTTTGTGTATGAACTAGAAATTGATAACGATGCAATTAGTTGAGTTAGAACTGACAGAGTCAAATACTGGAGAGAATAAGCTCACCTTGACTTAGGGAGACCCGAGGAAGAGTCCTAAGCACATAGACAGAAACGAAGGATAAAAGGTTAGCAGAATCTAATGTAGATATTTAATCAAGAGGCTGCAGAGGAGAAAATTTGGTTACCGTCGGAATAACCATTGAACCAGGGACGGGATGTATAGATTGAAATGGAGATTTATGTCATATGCACCCTGTTGGAAAATTGTGGATAATGTATTATGTAAATAAAACTGTTTTCATTTTGAGTACCACCACACCAGTTGGTTTGATTTATAAAAGGATGTGGAGTGGGTGCGTGAAAAAGGTATAAACTTATATCTATATATCAGGAAATACTGCTATACGAAGTAGTCACTGTCTAACAACAACAAGGAGGGAAGAACGAGTCCAGGGTAACAAAAGAAAACGAACCATATTCTCATCCAGGAATCGTCATCTCTGGCGGTGATGGCCAGTCAATAAGAGATAGTTCTTACTTGGAAGATGAGTCAATAAAGTAAATTGACAACTTGAACCTACCACAACTAGGCCTGCCACCTGTATTCTAGTTTACTTAAAAGAAGACCCTGCACTGTGACATATTACTAACTGATGCCGTAACCAGTCCACGGCGCTGTCTCATTATTACTAATTGGCGCCGTGACCACTCCTTCTATAGTGACAACATGGCTACACCACCTCCTGATGTAATGTATCAGCAACAACAACAACAACAGAGTAGACATAATATATGCAGAACAGATGGATGTTAAGTCATATTCGAAGTTACAGTTAGGTGTTAAGGACTTTTGTGTACGGGGCTGGAGTTTGTTAGTAATTAGGTTAAGGTCATGAGATACATGACGTGTATATACATGTGTGTGGGTAGAGAATGGTGTAACTCTGTTTAGAGTGTATTATTATTGAAGTATGCAAGCTTGGAATGTTACATTTAAAAGTTCACTGTTAGAAGCACGTAGAGTATGGTTGAAGAATACTCAGGGGCGTTCATGTGTGAATTGAAGTTTACAGGACATGAGAAAAGCGTGCGAGAAGTGAATGGAGTTAGCATACTTGTCAGAGAAGAATACTGAGTTGTTAAGGGGAGTCTGTGGCCATCCGTCGTGGGAGACGGTCGGTGTTTTCTAGAGTATGTGAATAGTGTATGTGATTTTCATTAAAATATATTGGATGTGACGCGATGATGTTTCGCGTAAGGTGTATTTACAAGGCCTTTATATATTATTATTTATAAGCGCGTTGTGAGTTTCCCGCGCTGTAAAGTTCAGGAGGAACTTGGATGCCTGGTGATTATACCAGAGATATAGATATATGTGCGATGAGTGAATGCCGCACTTTGGATTAAAAAAGACACCTCGTTTTCCAGTGTCAGAAGGAGGTCTATGTTAGGACCATTATATGCTATTATTTGAATGCGCGTTGTTGGCTTTCCCGCGCCAATAGGAGGTCTACGTAAGCGCGTTGTGATTTTCCCGTGCTGTGAAGTTCTGGAGGAACTTGGATGCCTGGTGGTTAGACCAGAGATAGAAATATATGTGCGAGGAGTGAATGCCGCACTTACATTGTATTACATTGTATACAGACCATATAGAGATTTATGTGCGAGGAGTGAATGCCGCACTTACATTGATTATAGATCAGAGATAGAGATTTATGTGCGAGGAGTGAATGCCGCACTTACATTGAATGCAGTTGTTACCAGTACGTAAGGATGACTGTACTACATATTCTAACCATGCAAGTATTTGTACTATTGTTGTTGATGTCCAGGACTTTGCTGTTGAGATTATATGTAATGGAACTGTGACCCAGACTTCTGTGTACTTATATCATTCGCGTATGTACTGTCTTGAGTGTCAGTCCAAGTTATATTCCATTGTAACATTACAGAGGTAACATATTCCATAGTTATCATTTCGTGGTTTCCAGTAATTTAGGGGGCTCAATTTTCTGAACCCAGGACTATTGCGGAGAATCAATCAACCCGCCCCGGAATCTTGAAGTACTGTAAAACTTCAGAAATTCTTTGGACGGTAAATGAAGTGTTTGGACACTAATGAAATTCATCTAAAAGATTTGTTTGCGCGAAGTCAATAGACATAATATGCTCACAACAGATATCAACACCCATACATCTGATTTCTATTTTGGAGTCAAAGTAATTGAGTAATAAAAGACAGATAGTAATTTCTTCACATAGAGCTGGTCATTTACGGTCCTGATTCAAGCCAGAAAAATTTACACGAAGTGCGTGGAATTTCGGCCAATCAGCGTACAGCGGTCATGTTGTGACCCAATTATCGTCTAATTTACACGTTCCAGCTAGCTCCTGTTTACTGATAGACATCGGTACGGAGGGTGCAAGGACAACTTTGCTATTGTGTGTACCCGGACAAGTCATCATTGGAATCTGCATGAAGTAGCTTGCTTTTTTTCAACGTTCAAGTGTTTGAAAGCAACGTATTTGACGGGGGTGTACTGGCCCGTTCAAACTTATCAGAGGATCTTGTTTGTACGTCACGTGTGTTGTGCTGTGCTGTCATTTTCATCGTCAAGCCATCGGAGAGAAGTGGAATAAACAACACATCTGGTACATCGGTCTACAGTCAAGATCAACGAACCATATGTATTAAACATACGTATTATTTCTTATTAATTTGTATTAGAAACTGTGTGATTAGTGTATTTTTGTGCGTAGTATTTTTTTTTCTTTTTCGTTGTGCGGTAATTTGTCCTGTTTCGATGTGGTTCGTTAATACTCATCTGTAGTTTTCGTATAACTGACCTCTTCTACTGTGTTGTGTGTTCGTGCATGTGTAAGTTCTAGTGCTAGTTTCTGCTTTGTATTTGGTGCTGTGTATATTATATATTAAGATTAATATTATAGATTAATTATCTAGCCTAATTACAACAGTAAGAGTTTTTCTGTTTGAGTTTAATATATTAGTCTAGTAGTTTTATTATAAATATAAATACTGTATTTGTTTAATTTGTTTATTAATCGTAAAGATTATTTCCTAGGTCTTTTCTATTATCTGTTACAGTTTATTGATTTATTATATTGGACTCTTTGTTAAGCCTTCGTAATTATTGGGTGTTATACTACTATTAGTACTATTCTTCTGTCATCTGATAGAGACTATAGAAGCTTATATTTATTCTTTATTTCCTTTTTTGCTTCTACATTACTTTCAAGTATCGACTTAGCTATTTTATGGGTATTTATTTCTTGTAAGTTTGTATTAGTATTAGTGTTAGTCTACATCATATTTAAATGGTTCTAAATGTGGTTATTAGTTTAATGTTTATGGCATTACTTGTGAATTATTTACATTGTTTTGTATCTTGTACAGAATATGCGAGGTCGATTATCAGTAAGACAAGCTTGCTGTAGTGCCTACCATAGCAACACAGAGATCCTTCAGCTGTAGATCTGCATTATCTCGGTGGAACCATAGAAATCAAGACATACTTAAGATAAGTCACAGTTTATTCCATTGTTGCACTTCTTTGTTCAAATACCATTTTACTGACATTCCTGATGGTCATTCATTTGTATTCGTTGTTATGTTAGCGTTTTATATTTGTGTTACTTGTTTATATATTATTAATACTTTGTTCTTAATTAGAAGGAATTGGTATTAATCTATTCTGTAGGTTTTTGTAAAATTAATTCCTGTGTATCGGAGGCCCAGTCTTGGAGAGATTTGGTGTCTAGTGCCCGTGGAATTCTTTGTACATTTATTGGTGTTAGCTGTTATAGTTTGGTTTGTGTAATCATTGTTGCATAATTTAGTTTCTTTTGTCATGTTTACTTGTAGTTTTCTTGAGTTAATTTTCTACTATCTTGTAAATAAGTTCATTTCACAGCTCTATTGGGTTTGTTGTTTGTTTTGCAGGTGTGGTAGTTTACATCTATAACTACTTCATTACTTTCTTATACTTTCTTTATCTACCTATATACTTTCTTGTATTATCCCCCCACCTGTCGGTTATTGTTCGTTTGTTTATGGTTGTTGTGTCAGCGGTGTATTTCATTATTATCATCATTCACTGTGTTTTAGTCCTGGTTATTAGTTACAAATAGTTTGTATGATTACTGTGTTAGAATCTAAGCATTGTAGATATGATGGTCAAAGTATATTGAGGATCAGTGTGTTCAGCTACACATGTCTTAGTCTAGACATAGGTGGATCTGATTATTATAAGTGACTGATTTTAGGGTTACTTGTGTGTATTATCTTTAGAATTATTGGTGATTTGTTACTGTGTTATTGTAGTACCTATGTAGAGGTATATTAATACTGATAATTTAGTATTGTAGTGAATATACTTTCTTATTTTGGGAATCTAGTCTGTAAATCTAAATTCATGGCAGACTATTCAAGAACAATTAGAAACAGAAAGAAAAGAATAGCCTTAGGAGACTTTATTTTGGCTATCAGAGATTGTGAGTCTTACGAATTGTTTAACACTATGGTAAAAGTGGATGATAAATACAAGCCACATAGAGCATAGGTATATCTCATGGAGATTAAGGAAATAAGAGAAGTTACAACTGGAATTGCATTGCCAGTATTGGATGATAGCAAGAGACCAAAACTGAATTTAAAGAGGAAAGCTAATATAGCAGATGATATGGTGAAAACTGAAACTAGGAATGTTTCTGTTCAAAGTGAGAAGAAAGAAGTCACTGTAGAAACAGATAATTGTTGTGAAGACTGTTCAGTCTCAGTTGGGAAAATATCCAAACTGAATGTGGATGAACCACAAAAGACTATCATTAGTGATGAATCAGTTAGGAGTAAAACTAACTTATATTCTATGGAAGGAAGATCAATAAGTGTTAGTAAGAATGCAACGTCTACAAAAGCCATTGAGACAATGACAAGTCCAGTGCATGATGAAACATACCATGCCCCTCAAGAAGTGTTGTTACCAAAAATGGGTTTTTGGTGTGACAAGGATCAGTTAAAGATAGACAAATTGATCCAAGAAGAGGGAACCTTCGAGGAAAAGTGTACAATATTAGAAGGAAAATTTAAGAGTGTTGAGCAGAGATTAGAAAAGGAATACAAAGATGGTATTCAAAGATTAAATGATGAATTCAAGGTGGATAGGAACAGGATATTAACTGAGTGTAAGGGTAATACTCAAGTTAAAGAGGAACATTGCAGGGTCCTGTCATCTCGGTGGAAGGAGAAAGGTAATGCTTTAGAAGAGAGTTACTTTGTTAAATTTGAAGCACTAGAAGAGCAACTTAAGGCAGCTAAACAAAGATTACAGCAGCAAGCTGAAGCATTGAAAGATCAAGCTAAGTCTACGGAGGCTGCTCTTGGTACAGATCAATCAGATTGGAAGAAGGAACCCTTAGATGCTCAAATGCAGTATAGGAGGGTGAAGATGAAGGATGCTACTTCTGTTGCCAAGAAAGTAGTACTTGAAGAGACTGAAGCTTCAAGGAAGGAAGTGTGGAAGACTGTGATGGATGGTCTGAAAGGAAATTGTGTTGGAGTTACAGACCAGTTAGAGTTAATATTATCTTTCAATTTCAAAAACAGATACATGGATAAAGGAAAAGAACCATTGAAGTTGTTAATGTTCAACGCCATCAAATAGTTACCACCAGATAAGTGGGACATAAGTGATCTGTTTGCTCTACTAAAGATACTGTGCTATTTGGAAATACTTTTGTGATCGTGGTAATAATGATGATTGAGTCTAGATTGAAAATAGTTTTGATGTTAGTTGGAAGAGATTGGTACTTGTTACGACTCAGCATGAGAGGTTAATGGTTACTGTGCATAAAACAAGGCTGAAAGCTATAACTTTCAAGAATGGAAATTTGACAGAGTGTATATAAACAACAAATAGTGAACAGGTGTACAGTACAAGTCAGTATAACTTGGTGTTTTAGATTGACTTATTTCATTAACTAAAGTGGTAAAGCTTAATTGGGAGGTACAGGGTGTAGTATCTAAGGTCGTTGATCACGAAGACAAGTGAAATGGGTATATCATCCCTTAATTGATTATTTTGTCACCCCACTGGGAATGTTTAGTGGAATGGGATGGACATAGAAAGGTATATGATATGGCATAATGTGATAAAAATTTTCCAAGGCAAATGACTTTATTCTTGCCTAATTTTGTTTATCCATAGGAAAGTATGCTGTGCCATGAGATACCAGTGTTTTTGGTGGAATTGTCTATCATTACAGCAGCTGATGGGTGGTCATCAGCAGGCTTGCTCACCGATACCTCTTCTTAATGAGACATCAGTCCGTTGGTCTGGTTTTGGAGCAATTGAAACATGAGTCACAGATGAAATTCAGCATTTAGAATAGATTGTTTATATTTATGAATTACATTTGTGTTAGCTTGATAAGTTGTAAGTGTTAACTTATAATGTAATTAATTTATTTAATGAACAATGCTGATGTACATTTTGGTTCACCCATGTATTTTTGTATGGTGAATCTACGTATGATTTGGTTAATATATTAATTGAGGCACACATAGTTAGATTTGCATCCAACACAGTTTAATGTTGTATAGGATGAAATTGTGTTTGGTTTTCCAGTAGAGTATGATTGCTAAGGCAAAGCCTATATCACACTTCCGGTGCCACTGTTAATGTGGTAACCTTTTGGTTCACCAATATATTTCCATCCCTCTTTTGTTGTTTAGTATGACTTAACATATTTCACCGACCTCACACTTTTGTTCCATGTAATGTTTAAAAAAAAATGATGTTATCATTTTTTTCCCCGGGGGTCGGTGTGAACTGTTAAGTCATATTCGAAGTTACAGTTAGGTGTTAAGGGTTTTTGTGTACGGGGCTGGAGTTTGTTAGTAATTAGGTTAAGGTCATGAGATACATGACGTGTATATACATGTGTGTGGGTAGAGAATGGTGTAACTCTGTTTAGAGTGTATTATTATTGAAGTATGCAAGCTTGGAATGTTACATTTAAAAGTTCACTGTTAGAAGCACGTAGAGTATGGTTGAAGAATACTCAGGGGCGTTCATGTGTGAATTGAGGTTTACAGGACACGAGAAAAGCGTGCGAGAAGTGAATGGAGTTAGCATACTTGTCAGAGAAGAATACTGAGTTGTTAAGGGGAGTCTGTGGCCATCCGTCGTGGGAGACGGTCGGTGTTTTCTAGAGTATGTGAATAGTGTATGTGATTTTCATTATAATATATTGGATGTGACGCGATGATGTTTCGCGTAAGGTGTATTTACAAGGCCTTTATATATTATTATTTATAAGCACGTTGTGGGTTTCCCGCGCTGTAAAGTTCAGGAGGAACTTGGATGCCTGGTGATTATACCAGAGGTATAGATATATGTGCGATGAGTGAATGCCGCACTTTGGATTAAAAAAGACACGTCGTTTTCCCGTGTCAGAAGGAGGTCTATGTTAGGACCATTATATGCTATTATTTGAATGCGCGTTGTTGGCTTTCCCGCGCCAATAGGGGGTCTACGTATGTGCGAGGAGTGAATGCCGCACTTACATTGTATTACATTGTATACAGACCATATAGAGATTTATGTGCGAGGAGTGAATGTCGCACTTACATTGATTATAGATCAGAGATAGATTTATGTGCGAGGAGTGAATGCCACACTTACATTGAATGCAGTTGTTACCAGTACGTAAGGATGACTGTACTACATATTCTAATCATGCAAGTATTTGTACTATTGTTGCTGATGTCCAGGACTATGCTGTTGAGATTATATGTAATGGAACTGTGACCCAGACTTCTGTATACTTATATCATTCGCGTATGTACTGTCTTGAGTGTCAGTCCAAGTTATATTCCATTGTAACATTACAGATGTAACATTTCCATAGTTATCAATGGACAGTATACTCAATGGCGGAAACCCAATATGAGGTACGGGAATAAACCATTCTTTCAAAGAGATTAACCCAGATATGCAAAGCCCTTTGGATACTACAGTAGACAACAAGAAAGAAGTAACTTTCATAAAACTCGAAAAGAAAACACATATGTTAAAACACCCTGGACAAACAATGAGAAACAACATATACAACTACGCCAACACTAGAATAGTCTTGATAAAAGAGCTTGCCGTATCGCTGCCAGAAATTTTCTTAACAGAATTAAACAACAAAAGATCTGGGCAGTACAAAATGTTACAAGTGACCAGCAAGCTTGTTTAATAACAACAGAGGATGGAATGAGTGTGCACATCAAGCCAATACAACAGCGCATAAAACCACCTAACATACATCACCAGGTTAGTTTTGTAGAATCAAATGACACTCGATGGGCCTCCATGGTTAATAGTCAACCAAGGCCATAATTGTCAGTAAAGAAAACAAAGATCATTTGTGTTGCGACACAAACAAACGTTGACAGGTCAAGCCAGGTGTATGACCCAGAACAACAGGTGAAGAAAACGGCTATGATCAGTGTAGCAACACAAACAGAGAATAGAGCTGCAGTTTCAGCAACACAAACAGAGATATACTGAAGCGTCACATATAGTAGACAATAACATAAAGTCTAAGATACATAACAAGATATGGCTTGACGGATATAAAGTGTTAGAACAGACAACACTTGTGAACTATAGATTATGGCATGAGGAGAAGAACATAAACGTCAAAGCACACGCATCGCAGATTAAGAAAGATAATCATCGCCCCATAGCACCACCAGCCTTACCAAATAGCAGAACGCTCCGTAAAGCTACGTTGATTCACTATGACTCTACAGATTCAACAAACACCTCACTTAGCGAAAACGATATGGATGAAGAACAAAGTGATAATTCAGATCAATTACCAGGTACTATAAGACGCCTCACTCGCTGCAGAGAGAACTCAGAAGAAGAAGAAGATATCCCGTCAACAGAATTGAGAGAGAGATTGAGATACAGAGACAACCGTCTACACGAGAGAGATAGTACTACGCCACTATCTGCACATGATCAAGAACCGGAAACAACATCTGATCGGTTAACCCCAACCCCCCAAATCTTATACAGGGAACAAGAGGAAACAGGCACATATAGGCCAGAGGAAGACAGAATACAAATATGGCAGGATACAGAGAGTGAACAGTACAATGAGATTCTAGAGGATACGACAGCAATAAGAAAGAAATGCAACGGTACCGATGAGGAAATAGATATACCGTACAAACACACGAGAGCGGCAGAACAAAAGAGCAGAGCACAGGAACAGCAGCTATTGGAACAAAAGGAACAACAGATAGAGACTAAACAACAAAGTGGTACATCATCATCATCAGTTGCCATCTCCACAACGGAGGTTGGCTGTAATGGATCTCCAACGTCTTCTGTCTCTTGTCTTGGTGGTACACTCTGATAGACTCTTTCCCGTCCATCTCTTGATGTTATCTTCCCACTTATAGCGCTGTCTTCCCCTTGCACGTTTACCTTCAACTCTCCCTTCTGTTATGGTCTTCTGCAAGGTGTTATGCCTTTTTATGTGGCCAAAGTATTTTAGCTGCCGAACTTTGACCTCTCTCATTAGTTCTCTTTTCATACCTAGATTTTCTAGGACCTCCTTATTTGTTTTCATCTCTTTCCATGAGATACGCCCCATTCTTCTATATATCCACATTTCAAGAGCCTCAATTCTTTCATCCAAATGCTTATTCATCGTCCATGTTTCTGCACCATACAGAAATGCAGAATATATATAACACTTTATGATTCTCAGTTTTAATTTATGAGATACAAGTGGTACAAGTCAAACTCAGAACATAGAGGACACATCAGCTAAAGATTCAGATACGCAGGAAGAGATGGAGGAGGAGGAAATAAGAGGAAAGAAGAGACAGAGGTCGTCGTCTTCAGATTCGTTGGATTATAGAGAGCGTCTAGCAAAGCTGAGACATGTAGAAGAGGTCAGACTGAGGAGGAAGAGTAAGGTAAGAAATAGTGGTGCAGCGGAGAGTAGGGAAGATATAGCTGCACTGTGCGAATTTATTGACAGAAAATTTGAGGAGCTGAGAATGGACGATGAAGATAGGAAAAATGCGGATCGAAGAGAATACCGATCCAAGAGCCGAGAGGCTAGTAATAGGGGAGATACGAGTCAAGGAGAATACTGATCTAAGAGTAGAGGTACGATGGAGGCAAGGAGGGATACGGGTCAAAGAGATTACCGATCCAAGAGCCGAGATAGGCTGAGAAATAGAAGCAGAGAGGAAGAGATTGAGATACGGGTCGAAGGGATTACCGATCCAAAAGCCGGGATGCTAGAAAGGAGGAGGGAAGAAGTAGTAGCAGAAGAGAAATAAGAAAATTAAAAATTCCAGTGAAAAACGGGAAAGAAAGGTATAGAAACAGAGACGCATCAATTAGTAGCAGTGTCAGAGCATCTAGAATACTGTGGTGGGTTTAGATGTTATGAATGTTGGTGTTATTGTTATAGTGTAACTGAGTGATGTCAAGCTGTGAAGGCCTCTGAGTCTAATAGATAATAAGGTTGTGTTCTCAGAGAACCTTTCTGCTACCACCCTAAGATCTCACTCAGACTTATTTTTAACTAGTATATCTGACAGCTACGTCTAATGTCTAGGGTAATGAATTTGTGGTATAATAAAATGACAACAAATACACTTAAGAACTCTATGAAAAGTAATTAACAACACCCAGAGTTAACTCTTTCCGTACGTAATTATTTTCAGCTCTGGACGGAATTATTTTTAAGCCCCAAAAATTTACACATACATAATTTACGTTTACTGACAATGTGTGTCTAATCATGAGTTAAGTATAACATATTATATATCAAATTAAAGTACATTGGATGAACAATATAAATCCATATGCCTTTCTAGCTAATTTTATGTTATGTTTATGTTATAACAGATAACATGTACACGGAAAAAAGATAACTTGAAATTTTGAACAAAAATTTTCGACTTACGTAAGGCTTGTAACATAAATTGTTATCACAATACAGTTTCACTGCTCTCTTTGTGCAGGTAATCCATTTAGAAACACAGAAAAAGTAAGAAAGTTATGTTTGATCACACAGTTTGTTCACTGTTCACATATTAGTAACATATCCTGTGTGTTTTTCGGCCATTATGGCGATACGACAAAACACGATTAAAGATGAAGATAAATGTGAAAAAATCCGTTCAAACGCAAATAAAAGACGTTGAAGCTTGTTGAAATTTGCCCAGTTTTGTGTTTACTTCCATTCGAGATAAATTCCGGGCAGTATAAAATGTCAGAATAGAAAGAAACAATGAAATAAATCAGCGTCTTTTTAAAGATCTTACGTCTACAGCGTTCGGCCATTGCATCTATTATTAAATCTTGCGTACGGAATCAGTTAAGTTTAAAATGTGAAATCTTTTTTACAATTTATTTGTTCTAGTATCACAATTTTGTGTATACCGGAATATTGAACTCAAAATAATAATTCAAAGTATTTACATAAAATAAATTCAATTTATAACTGAGTATATTCTTATTCACAAATGTAATTAAATGTGTCAATCTGGAACAGTGTCAATTTATTCTTGCTCCTATGAATGGGTATTGATTACAAGAACGTTTGTCTTCATCACAATCTGAATGATCTAATTCACATTTGGGAACTGAGAGTAGTTGAGTTTGGTATATCAAGTGCCCGGAGACAATTTCTTAACTGAGTGCTGCCTGGTATGCAGGATGAATTTTGGTTAGATCACCAGCCTCCACTGCCAAGTAAGGATTCTGCTCGTGCAATATAACACGATAACACGGAGGCACACAGTCGATACTGCCTCAATTCTTTAGATGCAGAAATATAGACAGGTAAAGGTTGACCTGGGCTTACTTTGAGTCAATAGATGAAACCCGCATCAGAGAAATATTAACACTAATAAGTTTGATTTGCGATAAATATGGTCAAATCCAGATCGCTTGCTGGTGCAGATCAGCAAAGTCAAGATAGTACTATTATCTTGCTTGTAGAATAACTTTAGTGTAGAAAATTTCTTTTACAAGTGGCCTCGAACACTAACTACAAATTAGTTTTATCCCTCCGTTAGTATATTAGACTCCAGCCAATCAGGGACTGTTTGGCTTCTAGCGTCTTTTTATTCAAACTGAACTCAAATTTCAAATCTTGGACTAACTTCCCCTCTATCCCCACTACAGGGCAAACTGAGAAAGATTCAAGTCTGTTTGTCCATCTGTCTTCATCAATATCTCAGTTATATCCTAAAAGTTTATAATTCTGACAAGTACTTAGTGATCCTGTTGCTGTCTGTCACACAGTGGTTTTATTCTTTTATTTATTATATTCACTAATATCGTTTTTATTCTTCATTTCATCATAATTTACTTTTTCCTTCTACACTTATTCAAATAACATATTTTATTATTTTTGGATTTTTCTACGGCAAGATAATATATCACACTAAGTAATATGTTAGGTATAATAACCAAATATTATTATTATCATTTTAATCGTCCCCTATTATTTATTTCCATCTATCGTTCAATTGTGACAGTTTCACTTTAGAAATGCAGACGATAGTTTAAACGGACTCCATACCATTCCCCCTTTCCAATTTCTCTCTCTCTCTCACTTTTTCTAAGAAAACTACAGCCAACGATAGCAGATGTTCAAACATGCCCTAACGACGGTAACTAAGGCCTGTAGTCTATTTTTCAAACACTAACCTATCCCTCGCGTGTAGTGTTTCAAACCAATTCTGTGACGTCGCCTTGTCGCATGCGATTCGAAAACCAACGCTTGTCAAGGCTTTCATTCATCCCCTATCTCTCCCTCCTACGTTTTCTTCTCTCACTCTGACTGAAACGAAGACTTCGCTGTCTGCAAAACGGAGTTTAGGTAATATTTAATGATTTGCGTTAATTGTAAGTCTCAAGGAAGAAACTAGAAAAGCGTGTAAGATTTGACAGCGGGATCATTGTCTAAGCATTACTACTGCATACAATTCAGCGCTCTACTGGCGTTGAGGACGACGATAGGCAAGCGCACACGGGCGGGTTGATTTATTATCATAGGAGTAAAATCTTACTGAATTTAGCGATTGTTTCACAGATTTCGCTACACACCTTCCTTCCTAAACATGCATTCATTGCAGGTTATAATCTGTGAGACATTTAGCGCAAATGAAATCCTATTTCCTAGGCGTTTTCTGATTTTCCTCATAAGGATGCCTACTCAAGAAGTCCGCTCCCACATTCTGCTAACTCGGTATATATTCGATTGTAAATGAATAAGGCTGGATAAGTAATTACCACCTTAACAGACGAGCATTTTCATGCTTGGCCTGTGACAAGAACACGAGGGGCTGATGGTCAGTTTGGACCACAAATGTTCTACCATAGAGATAGATCTGGAACTTTTTTAATAGCCCAGATTAGAGCTAAACATTCTTTTTCACTTGTTGAAAAGTTTTGCTCCGTCTTTATCAACTTGCGGCTAGCATAAGCAACTGGGTTTAATTCCCCATCAAGTGAAGTGGACCTTTGTAATAATGTTGCCTCTAATCCGACGTTGCTAGCATCCGTTTTCACCACAAATTCCTGACTCAAATCAGGCAATTTCAATATCGGCTTGCTGGTGAGTTTCTCTTTTAACTCTTGGTATGCCAATTCACACTACGCTGACCAAATAATTTTATCAGGTTGACCCTTACAAGTTAAATCTGTCAGCGGTGCACATATAGAGTTAAAGTTCTTTATGTATTTCTGATAAAACCCACACAAAGATACGAAAGATCTCACATCTTTTTTCGTTTGTGGCCTCGGTGCTCTTTGCAATTTCTCCAGGTTCTTGGGATCAGGTGTCATGCTTCCCTGATATACTGTGTGTCCCAAGAATTCCAGCTCTTTACAACCCACACAACATTTTGTTGGTCTAGCCGTCAAATTTGCTTCTCTGAGCCTATCGAATAGCATATTCAGAGAGTTAATGTGTTCTTCGAATGTTTCAGTAGCAATAAGAATGTCATGCATGAAATTCGTTATACATGGATTATTCAGTGGATCCAACAATTTTCGCATCATCCTGGAAAACACACTCGGGGCATTTTTCAACCCAAACGGCAACATGTTGAACTCATAATGGCCTTCCGAAGTACTAAAGGCTAAATAAGGTCGAACCTCAGGCTTTACTGGAATTTGATAATAGCCTTTGCTAAGATCCACCTCAGAAAAATATTTTGCCTTGTTCAAAATGGCAAATAGCTCATTTGTATCAGGTAATAGATCAGCCTGATTTTCTGTGACAGCATTCAGTTTTCTGTAATCTATACACAGACGATGTTCCCCAGAGGGTTTTCTCAGCAAAACCACACCAGAGCTATAAAAAGATTCACTGTGAGAAATAATTCCTTCCTTCAACAAATAATCTATTTCCTCTTTCAAAGCTTTTCCCTTAGCGAACGGAATAGTATAGGCTCTCATACAGATGGGTGTTGGGTCTATTAGCTTCATATCATATTCTAACAGATTTGTGTGCCCCGGCTTATCCGTTAACACGTCTGTATGTTCACTCAGAACCTTTTGAACCTGCTCCCTCTGAGCTTTAGTCAGATGCTTACTAATTTTCACCTGTGCCTGTGTTTCACCTGTTTTTAGGGGTACTCGTGAGAGGTGAGTGGTTCATTTTTCATCCCCGTTGCTATCGACAAGGTCATTAGATGTGTCTCATCCTGGATTTCTCTATCCAGATATTTCTTTATGAGATTCACATGATAAATTTTCTCCTTACCTTTTTTGTCTATTTCATAATTAGTTCTAGACACATTCTCTAGAACCGTATATGGACCTTGCCATCCAATTTGCAACTTGTTACTGCTGCCGGGTAGGAGAAGCAACACCTTCTCTCCCACAGCTAATTCCCTATCCTTCGCTTTCTTGTTAAAATAAGCAGCATGTTTCTTCCTGGCTTGTCTGAGATTATCATTTGCCAGTTTCCAGCCAGTTTTGAGACGAGTGGTCAGCTCGTTCACATACTGATACGATGAGGTAACAGTCTCTTCTGCCTTCTCATCTGTCCACGTCCTTAACAAGGCTTCCAATGGACCTTTGATTGGCCTCCCAAATAACAGGGTTGCCGGTGCCATTCCGGTCGAATTATGTGGAACTTCCCGATACGCAAACAACGCAGCGGGCAAATATTGATCCCACGTATCAGGTTTTTCATGGGTCAGCTTTCGCAGGATAGAAATGAGAGTCCCATTGAACCTCTCCACCTGCCCGTTCCCTTGGGGGTGATACGGACTACAATGAAAGTGCTTGGCCTGGAAGATCCTGAAAACTTCTTCCGTTAGTTTCCCCTTGAACTGTGAGCCGTTATCAGTCAAGATTTGGTGCGGGAAACCTAACCTCGTGAATATGGTGAGTAATGCCTCTGCGACATGCTTCGAATCAATTGATGACAGGGCTACCGCATCTCCCCACATAGATCAAGTATCCACCAGAGTAAGGATATAACTGTTCCTCCTCTTGGTACGTGTGAGAGGTCCCACAATATCCACTGCAACCCTCTCAAAAGGGGTTCCCACTATGGGCATCTCACCTAGAGTTGCAGGAGCAGTCAATGCTTTGGAGCTACCCTTTGACACTCTGGACAGGATTTTACATATCGTTTTAAATCTTCGGTTATTCCTGGCCAGAAGTAATGACAAGCTATACGCTGTCCTGTTGTGCTGATCCCCATATGACCACTGAAGGGAACCGCGTGCCCTAATTCCATCACTTTCTCCCTATACGAAGTGGGAAGGACCAGCTGTCCGTGACCATTGGATCCAGTTCCAGCCTTCCTATAGATCAGTTTATTCTTCATATAGTAGTCTCCTTTGTTTGGAGGAGTATGGTACTTAGGCAATTTTTTAAAGCACGGCTTGAGTGACCTATCTTCCGCCTGTGCCTTCCTCATCTCCTCTGGATGAGTATTTATAGGTTCATCCTCCTCCTTCCTTGACTGTGACCTGGTCTGCACTGTTGCCATGATCACAGGTCTCTTGGGATTCCCCAAGAAGACATATCTACACCCCAATATTAGAGGGTAGATTGGTTCATTTATCACTGCTGCTCTAATCACTCCTTCCACATAGCGAGATTTTACACTGATTCTAGCAATTTGAAGTGTCATGGTTGCTACGTCCTTGGTTGCTCCTTGGATCTCCACTGTTTCTGTGGTGTATTGATCTGGACGCACCAGGTGAGAGCTCACGACTGAGTCATAATCTAAACCTGTATCATAAATGCACTTAATGGTGACCCCGTTACATACAACATCTTCACACACTGGGGGGGGGGGGGGGGATAAGGTTCCTGCTGTCCAGTAGGTTTCACGTTTAATCCCTGATTCCCCGTTTTCATAGCAGCGAAGGTAGAAGGCTTCTTAGTACACACTTTGGTGTCATGAGTGTTCCTCTTACACCATTTACACCATTTCCCTGAGGGAAAGTTTTTCTTTCACTGAATTGCGGGTTTCTATCGCGTTGGTCAAAACTTGGCTTATCATAATAGGCTTTACCTTTATTAAACTTGTCCCTATGTTCAAATTTAGATTGGTTTTGGTTTTGTGGGCTTTTTTATGGTCCATAGGATTCTTCTTTATGCCTGCCATCTCAGACTGGGCTGCCTGATATCTTTCAGCCACATTTAAGATCTCCCCCAGTCTCTCAGCACCCTGTTCCGTGAGAAATTTCCTCAGGTCTGGAGCCATGGACTCTCTGAACTGCTCAGTCATAATCATTTCCCTTAAATCTTGGGTTTTCCCCAGAGCAGTCCATTTCTCCAGGTATGTCTCCAGGCGTGCAAAGAACTGGTGATAAGTCTCCCCAATCAGCAGTTTTGCATTTCTAAATTTCTTCCTATAAAATTCGCTATTCTTCTCATACCTAACTAGAAGAGCTTGCTTAAGAATGTCATAGTCATCTTGATCATCTTTGCTCAGCTTGGCAAATACCTCATATGAGGTCCCCTAAGCCCCTGGGATACCTTCATACTGAGGTTGAGGCACCCTGGCTTGCAGCAGAGTCGGAGGTGGATGGGCTATTTCCATTTTCAGGAGCATGGCCTTGTAATTCCAACTCCCTTAGTCGTAGCTCATGTTCCCTTTGGAGTCTTTTATCTTCCTTCTCAGCCTCAAATTTCTTCTCCTCTAACTGCAGCCTCTTGATCTCAGCTTCTCTCTCAGCCTCTAACTTCTTAGCCTCCCTAGCATCTTCTAACAAAATTCTTTTCTCCTCCGCTAACCTATCAGCCTCTAATCTCTTGGCTTCCCGGGCATCTTCTCTTTCTCGTTCCATATATTTATCACATTCAGCTGTGACATAAGCAATCAGACCTTGACCTTCCATCCCCATTTCCTTTGCAGCCTGCTCAGCAGCAGATCTGAATTTGGCTAAGTCTGCCATCTTATTGTTAACAATATAATAATCAAATGTTATCAAACTAAATTAAACTAGTTAACCAACACAAAACAATGATGCACTGATACCTCAAACTACTCTCAAATTATTTTTAATTTCCTCCTTTTAAAAAAAAATCCCGAGCGAGCTACCCAATATATGTGGTGGGTTTAGATATTTTGAATGTTGGTGTTATTGTTATAGTGTAACTGAGTGAGGTCAAGCTGTAAAGGCCTCTGAGTCTAATAGATAATAAGGGTGTGTTCTCAGAGAACCTTTCTGCTACCACCCTAAGATCTCACTCAGACATATTTTTAACTAGTATATCTGACAGCTACGTCTAATGTCTAGGGTAATGAATTTGTGGTATAATAAAATGACAACAAATACACTTAAGAACTCTATGAAAAGTAATTAACAACACCCAGAGTTAAGTTTAAAATGTGAAATCTTTTTTACAATTTATTTGTTCTAGTATCACAATTTTGTGTATACCGGAATATTGAACTCAAAATAATAATTCAAAGTATTTACATAAAATAAATTCAATTAATAACTGAGTATATTCTTATTCACAAATGTAATTAAATGTGTCAATCTGGAACAGTGTCAATTTATTCTTGCTCCTATGAATGGGTATTGATTACAAGAACGTTTGTCTTCATCACAATCTGAATGATCTAATACACATTTGGGAACTGAGAGTAGTTGAGTTTGGTATATCAAGTGCCCGGAGACAATTTCTTAACTGAGTGCTGCCTAGTATGCAGGATGAATTTTGGTTAGATCACCAGCCTCCACTGCCAAGTAAGGATTCTGCTCGTGCAATATAACACGATAACACGGAGGCACACAGTCGATACTGCCTCAATTCTTTAGATGCAGAAATATAGACAGGTAAAGGTTGACCTGGGCTTACTTTGAGTCAATAGATGAAACCCGCATCAGAGAAATATTAACACTAATAAGTTTGATTTGCGATAAATATGATCAAATCCAGATCGCTTGCTGGTGCAGATCAGCAAAGTCACGATAGTACTATTATCTTGCTTGTAGAATAACTTTAGTGTAGAAAATTTCTTTTACAAGTGGCCTCGAACACTAACTTCAAATTAGTTTTATCCCTCCGTTAGTATATTAGACTCCAGCCAATCAGGGACTGTTTGGCTTCTAGCGTCTTTTTATTCAAACTGAACTCAAATTTCTAATCTTGGACTAACTTCCCCTCTATCCCCACTACAGGGCAAACTGAGAAAGATTCAAGTCTGTTCGTCCATCTGTCTTCGTCAATATCTTAGTTATATCCTAAAAGTTTATAATTCTGACAAGTACTTAGTGATCCTGTTGCTGTCTGTCACACAGTGGTTTTATTCTTTTATTTATTATATTCACTAGTATCGTTGTTATTCTTCATTTCATCATAATTTACTTTTTCCTTCTACACTTATTCAAATAACATATTTTATTATTTTTGGATTCTTCTACGGCAAGATAATATAACACACTAAGTAATATGCTAGGTATAATAACCAAATATTATCATTTTAATCGTCCCATATTACTTATTTCCATCTATCGTTCAATTGTGACAGTTAGTTTCACTTTAGAAATGCAGACGATAGTTTAAACGGACTCCATACCATTCCCACTTTCCAATTTCTCTCTCTCTCTCTCTCTCTCTCTCTCTCTCTCTCTCTCTCTCTCTCTCTCACTTTTTCTAAGAAAACTACAGCGAACGATAGCAGATGTTCAAACATGCCCTAACGACGGTTACTAAGGCCTGTAGTCTATTTTTCAAACACTAACCTATCCCTCGCGTGTAGTGTTTCAAACCAATTCTGTGACGTCGCCTTGTCGCATGCGATTCGAAAACCAACGCTTGTCAAGGCTTTCATTCATCCCCTATCTCTCCCTCCTACGTTTTCTTCTCTCACTCTGACTGAAACGAACACTTAGCTGTCTGCAAAACGGCGTTTAGGTAATATTTAATGATTTGCGTTAATTGTAAGTCTCAAGGACGAAACTAGGAAAGCTTGTAAGATTTGACAGCGGGATCATTGTCTAAGCATTACTACTGCATACAATTCAGCGCTCTACTGGCGTTGAGGACGACGATAGGCAAGCGCACACGGGCGGGTTTATTTATTATCATAGGAGTAAAATCTTACTGAATTTAGCGATTGTTTCACAGATTTCGCTACAAATACCACGGTGGGCAATAATGATGCAGCGAGAGAGTTATATAGGTAGAGGTCGAGGTAGCGACAGAGAACCTGAAAGAACCTCAGGGAGCATGAAAAGGGAAGAAATGGAACATAGAGAAAACCCGAGGCAAACTGTTGATGAAGTAAGAAGTAAGGAAGTTGAGAGAAACTCGGGAGATATACGAGATACAGAGGTAGAGAGGAATGAAAGTGTTGACAAGGTTAGACGAGTAGAGGAGACTCAAGATATGGATAAACAGATAGCATTAGAAGCGCTCAAGAACAAAGAGGCCGTAGCTATGAAGGTGTTGGAGATGATGAGTAGGTAAAATAGATAGTTTAGAGGAGGCTATATGCTGAGATGCATAGCGTTAGATGAGGAGGATGGCAAAAACGTGGAGTAATATGGTGAAATGTGGAGAAATATGGGGGTACGGAGTAATATGAAGATAGAGATTTTGAGGAAGCCGCAGATGAAGACGGCAATTATGGAGCAAAATGAAGTGACAACCACAGCTACCAGCCATAAGCCAACCCCAGCCTACACACTCCAGTTGGTACAGTGAAGACGAGATATCTTTACGAGCATCGAGAAGCAACATAATTCATCATACCAAGAGCCCTATAGACGAACATATAAACAATAACAAGAAAATCGCTGATACGTCTTTGCCACCGGTTGAATCAGAACTGGACATAACAGAAAGAGAAGAAAGCTACATCGAGAGTACGGATGACACTACCAACACCGAGATACGTATAGCTACCAAACGTCCTTACCAACCTTCTTCACAGATTCACCACCAAGAGCGAAGCTGTTACGTCTGCCACAAGAACATGTACGAGCCAGGTTCAAAAGAAAACATCGTCAAGTACACACACCATTGTCAGGTTTACAACAACGTACAAATATTCGTTCGCCCCCTTCCTCTTGCAGAGCGACTATAAACACGACATCACAATTAATACCAACTTCGTCAAAATACGACAGTCGTCTCTCCAGTAGAGAAATTACACTGTTAGAGCTTGCAAAAGAGATCTCCAAATTCGTCGTGCAAGCAGTGTAATCGTCGTAAAGTACTCACCCAGCAACTGTACTAACTCGCAGCACTCACCCAGCTATAGTGCTTAATAGGTACTTCAATCAACATAGTACCCAACGTTAAGTTAGTTAATTAGGTCTCTGTGGTTAACTTATTGGTTATCGATATTTCGGAGCACACTTAGACATTTACATTATACACTAACCTTGTGAACAGACAGGGTAGAACTTTAGAAAAGAAAAGAAACTTAATTGTGTAGAACATTATAACTAGTGATAAAGCACATTGATCACATAGACACATGAGTGGCAAGTTAGATTAATCACGAGAAATATTACAAAGTGATAATAAGTTAGACTGGCCACACAGACTATTGTGACTGATAAAGTAGACACAAACATATGAGGTATGTTAAACCAGAATATAAATACAATCTCATCAAACTTAAACAAGGATCTCCAAGGATACAAGACTTACCACGTCAGAGGATTAAGACTAATAGGTAGTTAGCATATATATAGCATAATTTGCAGGTTGACTCATAATATGTATGTATTTCAGGTATACATTTTGTTCAGGACCAGATGAAGAAGGAAAGAAAGAAAAGAAAAAAAAAAAGAGAGAGAGAGAGAGAGAGACAGAAGAGGAGATGGGTTACCCACCATGCCAGACTATATTGGAGCAGGAAAATTTACTTCTTCAGACGCCCCCACTTACTATGGCATTGGTTACATAGCGACATAGAGTTACGATGTGATCACAATGTGGATATTATAGCCACTGTTTATTTAAAAATGATAGTATTGACACTTATATGGTCAGGTACACATTAACTTCATGCATAATGATGTTGAATATTTGCTTGATTACGACATACAGGGGTACAAAGTATACAGTTCAGACTAAGTTAACGATTCGACTGGTGCATCCAAGGCTAGCATCAGCCGAGCACATCATGTTCTGACTTAGTGACATAGGTCTTTCGCTATCGCCCCACGACAGATGTTTGGATCTGCGTAGATAGTTGCAGACAGGACTGATGATTTGACTGGTGCATCCAAGGCTAGCATCAGCCGAGCACATCACATCCTGACTTAGCGACACATGTCTTTTGCTATCACTTTGGGATATTTAGTTAATGCATGCTTGGTGACGTTACATATTATAGATCTGCCACATACTCTGCCTATCTGACCGCTACAATGTACTACTGACATTGACGGCAGAAATTACAGACATTTAACGGACTGACAAACCTCTGCTTTCAGAGGCATTCCCATGTCGCCCTTTGTACATAAGTAAATAATATATAGTAAATTATGGATGTTTAGATATTTATGCAGTATGATGTTCCATATTTGAGTAATGATTAATGATACATTTTAGTTGAAACATTACTATTTGGGCTATAGCAAAGTCTTACTTTTATAATTTAATTTTCTTGATGTCTTTTCGAGTTATCCATGGGTATGGTAATAGAGATCATAGTATGATGGATAGAGAGTAGACACTTGTTGATAGAGCGCAAATGTCTCCCTGCGGAATACATTTGTGTGGCCCTGGGTTGTATGTCACCGTAAGGTTTGGATGAACAGTGATTTGGTTTTGATAGGATAAAAGAGTATGGAAGAATGGTTTGGGAAATTTAAATAATCTAGGAAACAGGCTATTTGTCCTAAAGATGGGAGATAAAAGATTGTACACCAATGCTTAGATGCAAAGGGAGAAAACCCTTTAATTCAGAGTTACTGAAAATAAGGCTGATTTAGACTTAAATAATTTCAGTGAGTATACAGTTATGGTTAAGGAAATTTGCATATCATGATTGTTCTAGTAAGACTTAAAAAGGGACTGTAATATTAAGGTAATAAAACCTCAAATGGAGACAACAAATAATTAACGCCCCTTGCAGGCTTAGTGAGCTGGGAAGAAAAACAAATGCACGAGAAAAATGGGGAAAGTTTTAAAAAGTTACGGAGCACAGTTCACTGAGTTGCCTGCGTGGAAATAAGCGTAAGCTCGTTGTCGGTGAGTAGGAAGAGGATAGACCAATCGGATTGACTGATAAACAAGAACGGATCAGGGGACAATGATTTTAAGGACAAAAGAAATTAGTCCGGTCTGGGTAACCAAAGTGGAAAGATGTGTATTGCCGGGCTCTCAAGAAGTGAATCCTGTGGATGACAGAAGTTCGCACAGAACAAGTAGATAGCTTTAGACTGATTAGCGGTAGCAATTCAGAACATAGAGGACTAGATTGAACTGTGTTTAAAGCATAGGACTAGCTCATAGGTGTGAGAGTAGGAACTGTGATAAGTGTTTGGATTCTGAATAATTACGGTAAGATGACTTTTGACTTTTATTATGCATACATTATATGAAAAGAGGAACTTGTTTCAGCAAAACAGTCCAAGCATTACTAAAGGGTAAAGACGCTCACAATTAAGGGAGCATCCAAGAAGCAGGGACATTGAATATGATGCATGATTAAATGCAAAGTGGATAACTTTTTATCAGCTGATAGCCAGGATGGGCTGTTGTATAACTGAGTTATGAGGCATAGTCCTTTATACGGATAATTGAGCAAGGTGTTTGCAACGTAATGACATTCCTGAAATGATTCATGCGCTCTCTCATTTCAGCGTAAGTATAGGTGCTACTACAGAAGTACTTGACATTGTAGAATTTTTGTGTATGAACTAGAAATTGATAACGATGCAATTAGTTGAGTTAGAACTGACAGAGTCAAATACTGGAGAGAATAAGCTCACCTTGACTTAGGGAGACTCGAGGAAGAGTCCTAAGCACGTAGATAAAAACGGAGGATAAAAGGTTAGCATAATCTAATGTAGATATTTAATCAAGAGGCTGCAGAAGAGAAAATTTGGTTACCGTCGGAATAACCATTGAACCAGGGACGGGATGTATAGATTGAAATGGAGATTTATGTCATATGCACCCTGTTGGAAAATTGTGGATAATGTATTATGTAAATAAAACTGTTTTCATTTTGAGTACCACCACGCCAGTTAGTTTGATTTATAAAAGGATGTAGAGTGGGTGCGTGAAAAAGGTATAAACTTATATCTAAATATCAGGAAATACTGCTATACGAAGTAGTCACTGACTAACAACAACAAGGAGGGAAGAACGAGTCCAGGGTAATAAAAGAAAACGAACCATATTCTCATCCAGGAATCGTCATCTCTGGCGGTGATGGCCAGTCAATAAGAAATAGTTCTTACTTGGAAGATGAGTCAAAAAAGTAAATTGACAACTTGAACTTAAAACAACTAGGCCTGCCACCTGTCACCTAATTTACTTAAAAGAAGACCCTGCACTGTGACATATTACTAATTGATACTGTAACCAGTCCACGGCGCTGTCACAACTGCATGGTCTGGTGATTGCTTCATTGATAGTTTCGTAAAGAGAACTAAAAGCATAAAGTAGTTCCAGGTTCCCTATGGAGCATGGTAGGGAAAGATGAAAGCAGTGATGTACATTCTAAGTATAATACTTACATTTTCAAAGCAGTGTAAATGTCCTTATAAACATAGTCACTTAGTTTTCAAGCTTAAACCAGTGTAAATGTCTATGTGAAAATATTCATTTTACAGTAATAGAAGTTTCAAACTTTTCAATCAGTGTAAACATAAATGAAAACATATTCAATTTATATTGTGAACACTTTTCAATCAGTGGAGATGTATATGTAAACAGACTCTATCTGTATTATTAACATTTTCATTTAAATATAAAGTAACCATGAAAGCTATTCTTTTTAAATGTAAAGAAAGTTTTATCCCGAGAGATTACATTTAATTCTCATCGAGGGTAAAGTCTGAGTAATTGGGATGGTGGTATGGGAAGATAGGAACCCATAACTATGGGGTGGAAAACGCCATACTCAGAAGAGCGTTTCGTTCTATTCTTTACCATAGTTGTTGGTGGTACCAGCAGAAAGTACTATCTCTGGAACAAGAACGGAACCATGGCCTATGCTTTAAGACGAAGGACGCACGTGGTAGACTCTCCTTGACGTTTCTGGGAAACGAGCTACCCCTGAAAACCTTGATCAGAGACGTGCGCGAATAGAGTGAAAAGAACCAACCCACAAGAAGGAGCAGAACCGTCATTGGCAGCTAAGTTCAAATATATGCTGTCACTCGAACTTCTTGTAATATCTCACATTTCCTAAAGACTGTGAGGATAATTTTTCTTCATCCATAACTGTTTAAATTATTTCCAACTGTTAAAACCTAAAGTGATTATTAAATTTTGTTATTTGTATTGTTACAAATTTAACTTCGATTTAATCATTTTAAAGTTACTGCATGTTTGTCTCAGTCAAATTACTACACACACTCTAAACAGAGCTATACTAGAATAATAGAATTCCACTGAGTAAATCAGGGGTGGGTGCTTAAACAAGCTGAAAGTAATAAGTGCTTAAATCCTTCACAAAAGAGTCGGCAGAATTACAGAGTTAAAATACTCAGCTAAAACAGTATTGTTCTCGCTTATTCTGAATATCTTGTGAAGACTCCCTGGAGATAGAAGCGTTTTGTTTCTTCTATGTACATCTCTGCCAAGAGTAATTTTGTGTAAAGATAGACCCCATTGAAGCTCATATTAGATACTCTTGAGTTTTGGCCACTGTTGGACCACTACTGCAAAGCAGGGGAGGCAAAACCGTCCCACTAAGACCCTCTGATGATTATGTATAGCTCGACGTCAGGCCACTTCTACCCTCACTTTGTTTCAGAGATTAGTACCCTCACTTGTACCACCAACTAGTATGGTAAAAGAAGAGAAACGAATACCCTCTGAGTATTGAGTTTCCCGACACATACTTATGAGCCACCATCTTCATATTCCACCATCCCATCTACCTCAGACTTCCCCGTCGATGAGAATTAAGCTTAATCCCTCGAGAGAAAACTTTCTTTTTCATTTAAATTGAACAGCTTTATATTTACTTTACATTCAAATGAAAAGGTTAATAGTATAGATATAATCTGTTTACATTAACATCTACACTGGTTGATAGATATAATCTGTTTACATTAACATCTACACTGGTTGATAAGTGTTCATAAAATAAATCGAATATGTTTTCATTTACATCTACACTGGTTGAAAAGTGTTCACATTATAGATTGAATCTGTTTTCATTTACATCTATACCAGTTGAAAAGCGTGATAACTTTCATTAATTTTAAAGTGAATATCCCCATCGAGGCCAGCTCCTTGACGTGGAGATGGGGCTCAAGTACAGCCATCAGCGGCCGAAAAACCAAGACTTGCCAGGCCCTCCTACACTCGAGCAAGACCACAGTCTGCCCTAGCAAGTCAAGGTGCTGAAGACGGAGGCAACCAGCCACGAGGCGCATCACAGCAATCAGGATGCCACGCACACGCGCAATGGAAATATGCCTATATCTACAAAACGTTATGGCACTCGCCCTGTGACGGACACCCAGGCAGGTGCAGTGCCGGGCATTCTGCCTCGGAAAGGCCCAACCCTTACTACTGGAGGTCCTTCTTAGTTGCCCCGTGGAGCCAGGAGGCATGAGAATAGAGCTACTGGCCGAGCAGAGCAAAGACCATTTAAAATAATGAACTGGAATGCTGAAAGCGTCAACAGTATAAAAAAAGACGGCTACAGCAAAAAATTAGAGCTCGAATATATTCTAAATGAAGAGCAAGTAAAAGTATGCTGCTTGCAAGAAAGACACCTCAACCAAGACATAGCCTTCAATATCAGAAGCTACCAGTGCTATCGATCCAACCGAAAAGACAGGCGAAAGGGTGGAATATTGACACTCGTGAGGAATAACATCAGTGCATGTCAGCTTGAAACATATATGGAGGGGGCGGAATACCAGATGCTTCATCTCAGGAAAGAAAGTACAGAATTCCACCTGCTCAACTACTACTGTCCAAGCGACCGCCCACTGGCACTAGACACAATCCCTGGAAAAGAAAGACTGATTGTGTGCGGAGACTTCAACAGCCACTCACAGAGCTGGGGCTATGATCACATGGACAGGAGAGGCGAGGAGCTTGAAAACTGGCAGAATGACAATGGGCTTACCTGATTAACCAGCCAATCGACCCACCAACCTTCTACTCGAGATCATGACACACCACCTCTACACCAGACCTTGCATTCTACTCACCAGGCCTAGAGTGGAACATCACACGCGTTGTTGGGAAACAACTCGGAGGCTGCGACCCCAATTCGGAGGCAACGACCACCGGCCAGTCTTCCTAATTGTGGGAAATGAACTTGTCAAGGAGAGCAGCACTCTCTCTAGGTGGAACTACAAGAAGGCAGACTGGACAATGTACCAGCATCGTACCAGTATACTGGCTAGAGATCTGACTGTAGACAAAGACATCAATAAGGTAGTCGATGAATTCAGCAGATGCACACTTCTTCTTCTTCTTCCTCGTTCGCCCTGAAAAGGATGGTGGTTGCATTGTGTCTGTTTACGCCTAAGCTGTGATATCTGCACCTTTCGGTCGACACATCCGACTTCAACACGGCATTTTTTAGGGACCGGGTTTGCCTTCCCATTGCGATCTGCACTCGCTCAGCCAGACTGCACTGCTGCAGACTGTTTCCAGGACCACCACGTGGAGGTGGAGTGCGGTCTTGACTAGCTCTGGTTTGCTGGTTCTGATGCAAGCAGTACATCTATGGGTCGCTGACTGCATTCACTATTGCTGCATCTTGGGGTCCCAGATGCATACTACAGGCTGCTCGTGAAACAATACCTATAGGGGCTCGTAAACACTACAAACCATATTGGAATAGTGAACTAGAGCAACTGTACAATGACATGGAAACATCTCGAAAGCAGGCAGAGACCAGCCAATGTCAAGAACATTACAATAACTACCAACAAGCTAAGGCCAAATTTCAAGGGGCCAAGTTGCAGGCCAGGCGGAGAAGCTGGAAGGAGAAAACAGAGTCCTTGAACTTTGAAACTGGTAAAACAACTTAACGACGAGGGTACAGGGAGAAACTCAGATTGCACTGTATAAAGATGGAAATATCCTCACAGGAAAACAGGCAACTGATTACTTTGCAGATACCTTTGCTAAAAACAACAACATCGAAGTTAGCCCAGATAATCTACAGGAGATTCGTGAGAAACGGCAAAACGAAGGACGAGATCGAACCATACCTGAAGTTATGGAGGCGCGCATCACATTCAGAGAACTGGAGTTTGCAATATCAAAATTGAAAACGAGAAAGTCGACAGGCGTTGATGGAGTGTCCAATGAAATGATAAGAACTTTGGAACCGCAGCAAAAACAAAGCTGCTGCAGATCTTCAATATCTGTTGGAACTTGGACAGAGTTCCACAGACCTGGAGGGAAGCAATCATGATACCACTCCCAAAACCAGGAAAAGACAGTTCCACGGCCTCCAGCTGCAGACCAATCAGCCTTACAAGCTGTCTCTGCAAAACAATAGAACGAATCATCAACCTCAGGCTGCAGTGGTACCTTGAAAGCGAAAACCTTCTTGCACCACAGCAGGCGGGCTTTACGCAGTGTTACTCTACTGAAGATCAGGCAACTTATCTTTCCCAGGAGATTGAGGATGCGTTCCAAGATAAGAAACTGGTACTAGCAGCATGGATAGATCTAAGGAAAGCATTTGACAAGGTTTGGAAAGAAGGGCTTTTGAAGAAACTGAGAAATTGCAGAGTGAATGGCAGGATGTACAAATGGGTGGAAGCATACTTGCATAACAGAAGAACCCGAGTACAACTAGATGGCCTCAAGAGCAAGAAAATGCTACTTCGTCATGGCGTCCCTCAGGAAGGGGTTCTGTCCCCCACACTTTTCCTAGTCTACATCAACGACCTGGTTGCTGAACTACCACATGGAATGAAAGTGGCAATGTACGCTGATGACCTGGTAATATGGTGTACAGATGAGCATGCAACAGTGGCCACCAAACTGCTACAAGGAGCTATAGATGCCTTAACCTCATGGGCAAACAGATGGTGTGTCAGCATCAATACAGTTAAGGGCAGCACTTCGCTTTTCACCCTCTCTCCAAAACAAAAAGCCGGTGTCATCAAGATAAATGGAGAGCTCCTGAGAGAAGATAAACAACCCACCTATCTCGGAGTTACACTCGATGATAGGCTGACATAAACCCACTTGGAGGGGGCAGAGGAGATTGGACTACCAGTATACACCCAGACAAAAGTGAAAGGAATACTCGACAAGGATGAACAGAACAGCGTGCAACGTAGGACAGCCACTCTCAGTTTCCTGAATAATGAATACCCACAAGACCTCTGGGTCCGAGTATACACGGATGGGTCAGCACAAAATGCAGTAAAGAATGGAGGAGTACGAGTGTACATAGAATACCAAAACAACACCAGGGATACGGTCAGAGTACGAACGGGGAAATTCTGTAACAACAAAGATGCAGAAATCCATGCAATCAAGGTGGCAACTGAGAAACTGCTAAACACCAATCTCGGTCCACAGCCTGTTGTATTTCTGACAGATGCAAGATCAGCACTTCAAGCACTTCAGTCCAGAACATTACCAGGTACACAAGCCTTACTGTCTGAGCTGTGCAACCAGCGTAAGGTCACCATGCAGTGGATATCGTCTCACTGTAAAATACCAGAAAACGAGAGAGCAGACCGACTGGCTAAGGAAGGTGCTGCAGACGAGCAAACGGATGTACCAGTTACGTACCATCAGAAGCAAAATATGTTAAAATCAATCAAAAAGCCACCAACACCAACGCAGGACGACTACCAAGCTATGAACAGATCAGAACAAATTGTCATTCTGCGCCTCAGAACAGGACACAACCGACTCCGCAGTCACAGGTAAAAATTTTTTTTTAGCTATGTGTACATGTGGACGGGCACCCCAGACTGCAGAGCACATACTTCAAGACTACCCCGAATATGATATATTGAGGCAAACCCACTGGCCCAGAGAAACAACACTGGAAGCAAAACTATACGGACCTCTGTATGAACTACACAAGACAGTGAAGTTTATACAAGAAACAACATTGCAGATATAGACAATATATTCCAAGCAAACGAAAGAAGAAAAGAAGAAAAGTGAATATGTTTACATAGGCATTTATACTGGTTTGAAAATGTAAATATTATAATTAGAAAGTACATCATTTCTTTCATCTTTCCCTACCTGCTCCATACGGAACGTGGGACTACCTATGCTTTTTAGTTCTCTTTAAGAAACTAGCAATAAATCAGTCACCAACCCTTCAGTGGTGGTTCATGAAATCATCATTCTATATGCTGAGGTTGTCACCTAACAATTTTCACATACTAATATTCACATGGCAATATATACATATTAGTTCACGTGTTAGTAATGAAAAATATAGAATGTAAAATGTACAGCTTACGCCTATCTTGGCTAACATACTGTTTGCTCAGAGGAATAAAGGCACTGGAATAGGCCTTTTACATGTGTTCTCGGGGTTCGTTGGTTTAACAATGAATTCCCACTTTTACTCCGTGTTTCAGTTTCCTCAGATTCCGGTTTTCCTTGCCAAAATAGTAGAGTTTTCTATTGTCAAGATCCTCAAACAAAGTCCGGTCCTGACAATGGAAATCGGATCGTATTCTTCACTCTGGCAGGTCTGGTTGTTGTCTTGGCAAGCGATTCTCACAGTGTCTTATAACTGCAAAAATTGTCAGATTTTATTGTAGGTTTTCTGCCCCCGCTTTTCCGGGCTGTTGGGACAAACGCCAAATCGACGTAATTGTTATTCGCTCCTCAAAGTATCAGCCAATCTTATTTTAACGTATAAATTTATGGTTCTTTATGATGTAATTTTGTGCATGACTCATCTAGTGCAAAATTTCAAACGCGACTTTTCTAAAATTGGGCTGTAAACATCCGATTATTAGTTGGTCAAGTTACGTCTCTCACACTTCAACATGCCCTTCCAGATTGGGGGATTATCCCACGTAATTCAACCGTCGTTATCAGACGTGACTCGGCGCAATTCGGCCGTCTTGTCTGGAAATTTCGTGGTTTATCCGCATCTCCAATATGCACATCTGTTATTCTGTAGAATTGTAAAGGATTACTCCCATCTTGTACAAACACCGTCATTAGCCTTTCACCTGGGATCAAATGTGGGACCGTCACGTTTTTGTGACCCAATTAGTGCCTTAGGGACGTACCGGCGAATTGAAGTGAATTGAAGTGTAAAGGTTATGTAAACATTGACCTTCGGATGAGTTTTCTGTGTTGACAAATAAGGGCAGGAGAGAGAAATAACAAAATATCACTCGCACAGGAATGTAATGCAATCCTGCCGGGGGATTTCGGTTACAAAATATATTTTGTTCCGACATCATTTATGAAAGAAGTGAGCCTCACTCGTATTTGTTTGTGTGACGTCATATTTTTTTCAAACTTCACTCCCCCTATCGTCATACGTCGTCACAAAATTTTAGAACCCCTCCCCCCTCACTGCATAACGTCATATGTGGACGACCCTTATAATCTGGAGGGTAACATAAAGATATAGACAGCATAGTGCACCTTCGAGGCAAGAGACGGAAGTGCTTGGAGATCCATAACAGCCGACCTTCTGTCACGGGATCGCCTCCCCTGCTCTGCAATGATTGTCCAACAATGGCCAAAATTTAAAGTATACAATGAGGGTCTTTAAAGGTATCTACCTTCGCTTAAGATCACTCTTGGCAGAGTTGTAAATGGAAGAATGGTGCTTCTATTTTAGGGAGTCTTCATAGGATATTTCAGAAATCAAGCACAACGCTGAATTTATCAAGGCAGTCGTGAACTTTGCAACTGCCTGCCCCTTCTAATGAAGATAAAGATCTATTGGCTCGTGTCTGAGTTCCCAACTGAATTATTCAGTAAAAACAGTGAGAGAAAATACAGGTAAAGAAAAAAAAACAGAAGGCACAATACAGAGAAAAAGACTGGTAGAATATGATAAAATGAAGAGCACGGTCATTTTGTGAAACCTTAGATAAGGAGATAGTGGCTGATGATGATATTTTTCAATTTATGTGAAAAGCTATTACTGCATTTTCTGTGGGTAATTTGGGTGTTTATTTTTCACCCCCCCCCCTTCCCCCTCGCCCCACGCTAATAAAGTGCGCCTTAAGAGTGCGCAACATTGCAGACGATTCACGGTGTGGGGTATAAGAAACTTTAAAACTAGGTTAGATTTCAAGAGTACATCCGCGAACAAAAATATAATATAAGTTTATGCAAAACCGCAAAACCTTTTCATGCCTCCGTCGGCACTGAATCAAGAAGAAGGCAATAATTTTTGTTTTGAAATTGAGTACCGAGTATTCAATTCAGTAGCTGTCGAAAGAAGAACAGTAAGCACAATTTGATTTTTAATATGTTCCTAAGACATTTAGACTCCCTATTTATTAGGTCGCATTAGAAAATATAAAAGAAAATATAGTAAGCAGATAAATATATTTTGGTACTGGCATTTAGAAAATGTAGTAAGGAGATAAGAATATTTTGGTACTGGCACTTAGAAAATGTAGTAAGCACATAAGTATATTTTGGTACTGGGACTTAGAAAATGTAGTAACCTACAAGTATATTTTGGTACTGGCACTTAGAAAATGTAGTAACCTATAAGTATATTTTGGTAATGGCACTTAGAAAATTTAGTAAGCAGATCCGTATATTTTAGTACTGGCACTTAGAAAATGTAGTAACCTATAAGTATATTTTGGTAATGGCACTTAGAAAATGTAGTAAGCAGATCCGTATATTTTGGTACTGGCACTTGGAAAATGTAGTAAGCAGATCCGTATATCTTGGTACTGGCATTTAGAATATGTAGTAAGCAGATAAGTATATCTTGGTACTGGCACTTAGACAATGTAGTAAGCAGATAAGTATATTATGCACTACAGGGCAATTGAAAAATCACTTCCTATTTTAAGAGTTTTACATCTTCACCTGCATCTATTGGATATACAGGAAACGACAATCAAAACATTGAGCAATAACTGCAATTTGACAAATAAGTCTTATTTGTTATTTTAAGAAACAAAAGAAAACACACAAACATATTAAATGGCCAATAAACTGACGTTACAAGAGAAGCAAACCGCTACACCCCAGGGTGTAAGACTAAGAAAGTAAATATTTCATATAAATTAGATAGATAGCTGTGAAGAAAGAACTTCTTCTTCTTCTTCTTCTTCTTCTTCTTCTTCTTCTTCTTCTTCTTCTTCTTCTTCTTCTTCTTCTTCTTCTTCTTCTTCTTCTTCTTCTTCTTCTTCTTCTTCTTCTTCTACTTCTTCTTCGTACACTCTAAGACATCTACTTGAATATTTTCAAAGGAAGTAGTAGCCAGCTTTAGGCTATGTGCATCTCCGCAGAGCTTTTCCGAGAATGGTACTAGTTACGTGATTTCTATGTTCCTCATTTGTTGGGAATCTTTGAAGCAGATGTTCAGCAGTCATTTTATCAGTGCCACAGTTACACTGATCGGTAGTTCCTATCTTTTGCTTGTTGAATAGATGGTATCCCAATCTGTTGTGGTCTGTGTGGAGTCGTCTGAAGTTTAACAATTTAAAAATAGGAAGTGACATTTTGTCACGAAATATGGTTATTTTTTTTCTGGTCTTCGCTCCTCTCCGGCTTTATTACTTTGCCATTCTTTTCACGTGCTAATTCTTGCAGTATTTGTTGTTTTCACATTCCTCGTTCAAGGTTTATTTTATCATATCTTGTCACACTTCTCACCCACCACTCTCTCTTGGTTATTTTCTCCTTTGTTATCGGCGACGCTTAGCAAAGCAGCGAACCTGCTACATTGACTTTTCGCTTATCGCCAGCTCCAGACGGAGTAAGAGTATACACTGAGCGACATTCTTATTGTTAACCCATACTTTTTGTCTGGGAAGATACACGAAACCACGTTGTCGCATGAAAAGGAGCTAGTTTGCATACATTAAGTGCCCAAATATACGGCCAATTTCACTGGGATGTAGGAGGCTAACAATCTTGGTAAATATTTAGACACGGACAGTGATGTAATACTTCCGGGAGATGGAATTTGTTGTAATAATCAACTACCAGAAAGTACTATCTTGGAGGATATTTTAATGTTAGATCTGTGAAGTAGTGAGTTTGTAAACATCACAGGCAAAACGGAAGAAGCAAGACCTTACATGGTTATGGAGTTTTAAAATCACATGTACAGGGCAATATCTTATGTTGTCATGTAGAATGAGTGTAGCAGGGGGACCCCTACCAAAGCCAGATACTTATTCGCAATTGGTTTGGCGTTTGAGATGCTAAGATAGACTGCTCTTGATTGGAATTCTCCTCCAAGTAGCAATCTGGGTGTGCAAGCCAAAAAGTCGCTTATATTCTACAGCCTTGTAAGACCACTGACTTCTAATTTCGTCAAGAAGAAATCATAGACAGCCAGGAACCCGGAATACTAGGACCCAAATATAGAACATGCCATAGGACTTGACGTGAATTCTAAGAGTAGAAGAGAGTAACCCCACAGACATCACTTTGCACTTTAAGTTCTAGGATCTAACTTCAAGTGCACTCTGACGCCTAACTCACATGAAAGAGACGGCATCTTAAATCAGTTGCACGACAATATTCGGATGTTTCTGTGCAAATAGTATGTGTTTGCCAGAAAAATAAAACTAAGCTTTGTGGTACACGTTTGTGGTTCAAGTTGCCAACAGTCGACGCTAGACACCAACATCAGACGGGTCTTGAAGACGCTTGACAACCCTTGTAGTTATCTCATTCTTAATACACGATAGGTGCTACAGCCACCAGATTTGACAATAGTAGAGAGTCCAAAACACCTGTGGGAACGAACAACAGCTGAAGCGGACGCCAACGGTAGCATAACAGCGCAACCAATGGACATTCCCAAAATTGTCATAAGTTCCACCACAATTTAAATCACCCAATGATGATATATATGTTCACTTCTTTTTTTTTATAAACAACTTTATTTTGCACTATTAACCCATAAATGATTATTAATCCTAGTTATCAGTAACTTTAAAGATATATTTGGATTAATCACTCTTGAGTAAATTGTATGTCTGAATCCGTATGAATCGTACTGTTTTAAATACATAAACATGGAGAGCTACAACATTAATAATTACTGAATCACATTCAGCTGGGGGCTTAGAAATACGAACGAAAATATATTACCTCACAGAAGAGACTGGAGAATAATAACTTCACGACAGCTTAAATGATCTCAGTTGTTATGCTTGCTTTTCTTTATATTTCTGTCTGGTTCGCTAAATGAGCATCATTCTTCTATTTATATTTCTGCCTAGCGTAATCTTGAGCAAAGGTTCATACCTTAGAATACCCTGTCACGAAATGGCTTAATTAAGAGTCTGTCTGAGTAAAGAGACAAGACACCAGTTTTGGGGAAAGTTCGAGAAGATAGATTGATGAGAATTAAAGTGACTGTGGAGGATGAGACTTATAGTTTCAAGGGTGAGAACCTAGATTGACTCTCCCTCGCCACTTGTGACTTGGTTTATTAGCTGCTGTCTCACCGCCTCTCGCTCAGCTGAGATAAGGTATGCAATAATTACTAGCCACAGACACAGCTGTACAGTTAAGGAATACAGGTGCAGTATAGTGAAAGACAAACTGATCCAGAGCACATTTTATAGTTTATTAAACAACAAAAAATCTTTACCACAGAGAAAAACAACAATAACGCGCGAGTTCGCACAACCTGGAAAAAAAGAACAAATTAATAAATGACACAATTATCAAAAATTACCACGCACTCTTCCACGACTACACGAAAACAACTAAGGTTAACGAAATATACCGGGCGGGGGTCTCTAAGTAAGAGCCACCACCACTTGAACACTACTATTACTAACTAACTACACTGTGGAGTCCCACACACCACTAGAATACTCTCCACTAGTTTTCACTCTGTCCCGTTTAACCAGTCAGAGGAAGACTTACTAACTAATCTGATTAAAATGTCTCAAAGGCGCTCCTACACAACTAACGTATTCACCACTAAATCCTACTCCACTGAATTCTGCAGAACTAACTCAGAGGTTCTCCTCTAAGTATTATCTATCTAACTCTACTCTCTCCCCTCTACTTCAGTTCAGTGCCTTCCTGACGCTATCGTCTTCGTCTGAGGCTCAGCTGCGTTACCCTTCGTCAGGTACCTCCTCCCGTTAGCATTTAGAAAGGTATGATTTTCCTCTCTCCTCTCCAGAATAACTGATGAAGGGGCCCTTGGTGACTATATATTTTTGCTTCTGGCTGTAGATCTATCAATGATGATGGCAACTCAATTCTTCACATAAACAACGATTTAAACCGCTTCGGGTTATGACCTACTGCTTTATTGTGGAAGTATGTAATAATACCAGGCAACGTAGCCTGTTCTGTGTTGGGCCGTACAAGCTAAGAGCTCCAATTTCTAGGCAATTCCACGCTGAGGTAAATGTTTCCTCACGTCAGGAGAAGTCCCAATGCTTCTACGTCTTGCAGACGTAACTAGGGGCGCCCGTTACTTTGCGCGTACCCCAGTTTTTTTCTCAATTACACTGATGTCTCTTGCCTCCCTCTTCGAGAAGGCAAAGTCCGTTGCAGACTTAGGGACCTACAACCCCGTGAATCGCTGTAAAACAAAATAACAACTTCTATACACGAATTCACAAAATATGTAATTCAAACACATTAATAACCAAAGATTTACATACACCCCGCTTTCCCATACCATAATAAAACTGCACTCAATACAAGCCGTCATGCTCTACCTTATTTCTGCCCTCGGGTCAGACTTAACAGCTCACCCCTTCCCCTCTCTTTTTCACTGATAATTTATAACAGGTAGATTATTAGGCTTAACACAGACGCGGGCTGACCTGATTGCTTCTGAGGCCAGCTCCTGACCTCGGCAGCTACACGTCACAACACCGTTTCGCTGTATCCCGATAAAATAACTTTTACTTAAATAATTTCCCCGCGCTATTCTTACATTAAAAGGCAGCCCATTGAAAGTTATCAAAATAGCACAAATATCTACACACAACTGCATATCCCATATCATAATATTAAACACCCTTCACCATCCGTATTCTTCAGCAACTAACTTAAATGCCCATGACCACTTTAGTTAAACAAACTCCCGAGTTCATATACTATTATCTTCAAAGTTATCATGACATAGTCTGGTACTCTTAATATATTACACCATACTCCACCAGCCGTAGGTCCTGAATTCATATAGATATATAGTAATTAATAATACCACCAAACTTTTTACACAGAACTACACTGGCTATATTTCGTATGATTACCACTGAAACTTACAATACACTGGCAGAAGTCAGGTAATTGATGGCAAACTACCGACAAAAATAAAATAAAATCCCAGCAGAAAGCTTACTCTGACTTGTTAAAATCCTTTAGCTAAAATTCCTACATCACTAATTTATTAAGACTTCGTACATACCCAGACTTTATCAGAATATCCACTAACCAGGCAGACTGAATTTATTTCTGACATTATTCACGGCAATAATAATCCAGGACGTTGGAGCCCCGACTAATAATTTGGCCCTGTATATATAGTGTCAATATTCTGATGCAAGACAGACGCGGTGAGTCATAGCTTCTAGAATTATCTCCCAAAAACCGCTTCTACCCCCCTTTGACGTAATCTAATGACTGCTACATAAATTAAAAATCGTAACCAATCGTCAGAGCTTCCCGTTAAGCATCATAACATTATCTTAACATCTGACTAATCGTTAACCAAGCGACGATGAGTTATTCCCCCTGCTGGAACGGGGGGGGGGGAGATCAAAGAACGTAAGTTCCCCACGAAGCCTGCTGCCCCGCTGAAAAATGTACTCAGTGTGACGTAAACTTATCTGACCGTTTATCAACAAGAATGACTCACTAGCCCACGCTCTCACTCAGGTAGAGGTTTACACCTACCCCCGAAAAGAAACGGGCTGGGGCGGTTGTGTATATATACAGGAATCATAGATTCTCTAAATATTGTTGTGGTGGGTAGGTTTCCGAATTTTTTAATTTTGCCGGGGCAGCGACCGCAAGGCTTACTCTTTTACGATTTCCAACTGACGAGAGATTTTTAACGTGCGCAACTTGCACATGGGACTTCCTAGTTTTTTGCCCTTTTCCGAGTAGGCTAGGCATCCGATCTCACTACTCTAGGAGTATGACATCATCAGGAACCACTGGTTCTGAAAAAAACAAATTCCATCAATTATAATCCATGTACTGGGAGCGAACCCAGGACCTTTAGAATTAAAGGCAGAAGCCACGCCGCTTAACCATTTCGATCACTTATCTTTACTTTGATTTAACTCTTCCCAAGAGTCTTTCAAGACTTTCTCATTAGTTTTCTTATCTATTCATGGGATACATTTGAAGCTGTGACATTAACTGTTTACTAGAACGGCGATTTCCCCTTGCCCTCAGTTGGATTTGAAGATCGATAAATTTATCACGTTTTCACTTTAAAAACGAGTCTAACCCGTAAGATAGTAAGGTAAAGGTAGCTCCATAGCAGATATTACCGTAGGGAAGCGAAGTGTTGTAGACTAAACTGGGCCCAGCATCGAGACGTGGCGGTAACTGATTCCTTTTATCGCAGTCTTTTCCTTCCCAAACTCAAGAACAAAGTCAGGTACCCATTTACGGCTCGGTAGACTGGAGCGTGTCGATATCGCGAGTATTAGGCAGTTTTAAATAAATTTTCCTTTTTCTAGATTAGTTGCCCACCAAAGTTGACCAGTCTCATGCCCCCGAAGCATTTGGTTACTGAGAGCCAGCGACCATCTCGTGGTCCGTTCAGTCAGTATGAGCAATTCCGCCTTGTAGAGGCTAGAATCTCCCTCTCTCTCTCTCTCTCTCTCTCTCTCTCTCTCTCTCTCTCTCTCTCTCTCTCTCTCTTTTTCATGTTTTTTTTTCAAAAGAATTGGGAGAGAGTGAAAATTCGTAACCTAGGGGATCGGAAAAGCCAGTCAAGTCAAAATAAATGGGAGGAGAGCATCAGATGAGCTTCATTTGCTTCCACGTGTCCGCCATCTTGGGAGAGTCTACCCTGTTCAACCTAATCTTCATTTATAATTAGAATATTAAGTATAACTTTTTTTTCAACTTTGTGTTACATTTAATACATAAGACTACTGGCAAGTGACAGTACATGGAGTGATAATAATGTTCATCAGAATTTTGTTGTTTTATTGATTTATCTTTGCGTATTTACAATATATTTGATTTACTGTTTGAGATTGTCTTGACTTTTCTGTCGAGAGCTATTTGAGAAGCAAGCCGTAGGAGAATATTCATGGAATAATACGGAATGCTGGACTGGGAGCTTATCTTCAACACCGCTCCTGGCTATGAAAAATAAGGAACCCAAGGACGTATATACGGTAGAAAAAGACGATTTGTTTAGAACAAGGATGTGCAGACGATAAACGTAACTGGCGACGGCGGGTGGTGAACAATTAATGAGTAGAAAACCGAAAGGAAAGGCGTATAGATGCGATAATGACGTTAGCTGCGAAAAAAAAAATAACTGACTCAAATTAAGGCTATTGAAAAGGATTGCAAAAGCGTAGAAGACACACACAAGAGAAAAAGAAGAATTAGTGAATAATTAGTTTATCTATGTGCCATAGAATTCACCAGCTGCTGCATTATCACATCAGTGGATTCTCTTGTTTCAAACTTGGGCGCCACCTTAAAGACGTCACAGCACTAAGTCTTCATCTATTGTTGTCACTCCCTGCACAATTCTTACACCTGTCTATTCCAAATATGTGTTCCTTTAAAGTAGGAACACTAATTTACCTACAAGAGCTATTAGAATGACATTTCGTAGAATACAATAATGTGCTGCAAGAACCCCAATTGTGAGACAATTGGTTGATGCAGAAAGACGTAATTTGTGCAGGAAAGTGTGCATTACATCATTGTTAATTAAAGCTAGAATGAACGGTTATCCAGTGCTCTATTTAAATCAGTACTCTTTTGTGGAAGGGAATCGTCAACGGTGAAAGATGACGAATATTGGGCTTACTCTTTCACAGAAGTAAACATACTGTACAAGGATGCTGAACTTACTGTTTTATGGAAGTGAAACATCGACAAGTGAATGAACGAATACTGGGTTTACTCTTTCATAGAAGTGAAACATCGACATTGAACAAACAAATTCTGGTATCATGGGATTTACTCCCCTTGCTCTGCAGTGATGGTCCAACAGTGACCAAAATTCAGAGTATCTACTGAGGGTCTTCAAAGGTGTCTACCTTTCACTCAAGATTACTCTTGGCAGAGATGTGAATTGAAGAATGGTGCTTCAATTCTATGAAGAATTTAAATTCATATGAATTTAAAGAAATCAAGTACTACAGCTGATAGCATCTAGGCCGTGTAAACTTTGTATCTTTCCTGACCTTCTAAGAGTTAGGATTTTGCTCCTTCTGCTGTGCCCCCAACTGATTTAACTCAGTAAAATATTACTTAAATAGCTCTTTATAAGTATTTAAAATGACAGACATACGGGTGCAGTTTACTCAAAATGACTAAATCAACTATCAATTTGTATATTTACAGAAAAAGAATTTAATAATTAATTATCGTTAACAAATGTAAAATAAATAAGAGCCGGGTGAATTTAGACAGTCTTTAAAATTTCCTCACAGGTGATGGTCTGATTTGAAAAAAAAGTCATTAGTAAAGAGTTCACTTGGCAGCTTTGAATGGGTACTTAGCTGCCAGTCAGATATCGGTTGGTTTCTGCTCCAGTCGATGTTGGTCTTTGCAGGTTGTAGACTGGTTCACTCTCGTCACTGGTCAAGTCTGGTGGTCGCAACACGTCCCTCGTAGTATCGTGGGGTAATTGCGAAGATGGTTCAGCGTCTGTTAAGACCGTCTGCTGTAGGTATCTAGCTTTGGCTGCAGGCCACTTTTACCACTCACTTCTTCCACAGAAAGTTAAGGCAACTTGATTAAGATACCTCTTACACGTGGTGTGGGGTGTTACTTTACAATAGACTTCCATTATGACTTAGTGTTCAGGTTCCTAGGATTCCGGGCTTTCCGAATTAATAAATGTAGAGTTGTTGTTGTGTAACTTCATAAGATGCTCAAACACGTTGTCCCGTCCTTTAAAATGGAATCCTAATCGTATTCCTTATTCTGGCTTGTCTGATTGTCTTCTTGATGAGTTTAATTTCACAGTACGGTAAACTCACAAAACGCTAAATTATACGGCAACATTCGGCCCACATCCAGATTGCTACTATACGACAAGGCTCCAATCAGAAATGTTGTATTTTACACTCAGATGCCAAGCCAATAGCATGCAAGATGCGTAATTTCCCCTTCTCTCACGAAAAATTCCTGCGTAGCAAACGCAAAAATAAATGTGTTGTTTACAGTCACCATATATGCTATGCCAGCTTTCCGTCTATTATCGATCTGCTGATAATAAGCTGAGAACACGCATGCTTGACATACTCTTTTATGAACATATTTATTATTCTGTTAATAATAAGCTGTGAATAAGCGAAGCTTGATTTACTCTTTTATGGAAGTGAAACATCGACAGTGAATAAACAAATGTAGGGTTTGGAACTTAGGATAATGTAAATGTCACGAACAGTTAAGAAATCTAATGAGAAGGTGATGAGGGGATGCGGGAAAAGATGCAATTTATTGAAAAATAATTGAACAAATTTATACTATTGAGAAAACATGATAATACCCAATGAGATCTTGGGAAGAAGGGTTATAGAAAGACATAGTGAGAAAACATTAGGTGGATTCACATAATAGCAAGGTAGAAGGTCCCCAAACGGAACACGTAAGCTAGGAGTCGGAACCGCAGGTGCAGTAGGTATCTACTTTAAAAACACCGAGAGCTCTGTAAAGATCTAACTTAATAAATTCATGCTTGTTTTCAGGTTTCAAAGTATCTGGAATTTAGAATAAGTTCAGCCTATTTGTAACTCTTATGTCTGCCACACGATCTGCTTCCAGATATTCCATAAAAAGAACGGTGGAAAATTAACACTGAATATTTTTACCGAATGTTCACTTCGCTTCACAAAAAACATGGCTTTCAATTTTATACAGTTCATGAAAAAAATGAATTTTATTAAGCCAACTTGCGGGGTTTTTCACCGTAAATGACGTGAAAGTACCTTTAAACCTGACTATTAATTACCGGTAGGAGAGGGCTAGTCTATGTTAAAAATCCCCCCCCCCCCCATTTTTCCCGTCACCTCGAGACCGACCAAATGGTGCCTGGGGATCTACTAGTAGATCAAGATCGACAGGTCGTTGACCTCTGAATATGGAATACAAGAAAAGAAGTTTTTTTTTGTTTTTAAAGGGGAGGGGACGTCACCCTATCACGATACGCGGAATTGCAGCCCTTTATGGTTCCGGAAGTCTCTGAAGAGACGAAGAAAGAAATGTCTACTACTCCCTCAGGGATTGCCATAAAAAAAAGACTAATGTGAGGTTGTGTGTGGTGTTGGCAGCCTCATCATGTAAAACCTATTGCTTCATAATTCATCCCTGTAAGAGTATGTGCTATGTCACAGTTTTCCTTGATGAAAAGTGAGGCTTCGTATTCTGTGTGGATTGAAAAAAAGATGATGATGTTGATATTGATGATGATGATGATGATGATGGAAATGGTAGGCTGTTTAAAAAAACACCCCCCCCCACCCTTTCCAAAAAAAAGGGGGGGGGGTGTGACCGGCTGGCCAACACTAGCATTTATACGTGCTGTAATGCTACATATAAGAATGACAGACATTAAAAGCAGATACGGCGTTTTTGCACAAAACGCAGTTTAATTTTAGGTTCAGTTAGCAGTCACGGCTGTGAGAGGGCATTGTAGAGCAGTCTCAGAAAATAATAATGAATGGGTGTTATGCGTGGGAGTTGTGAAATGAATGTTGTGATTCTTGGGTTTTTCCATTGTTTAGATAGAAAAGAGAGGCGTGTTAAAAAAGTCGAAAATCAGCGAAATGTGTGCAAATGTAGATAAAATGTAACGTGTGGAAAAAGAGGAGACGTGTGAAGAAATGGCGGGAAAAAGAAGTAGCTGTATAAACAGGAGAGATGTGCGAGAAAGACAGATCGGATAGATAGAAATTTTTGCTAGGTAGTTTTTATAGTGTTTAGGTGAACTTCGTCTTTGAGGTTATCAAGACAAGTTTTTTTTTCCTTCAGTTGAATATATTTTCCTTTTGGATATACTCACTATTTTGTTTAAGCGTAAGTAACATGTACTTCATCATTGTGTATATACCAGGTTGTTCGAATGACGTTCAATAAACTCTGGTTGAATTTTCTGCATTGCTGTTTTTATTGGAACGTTACAGTTGGATCATTTAAAAAACCATTATACGATATATTGCTTATCACTAAACCTAAAAGGGTAAGAACAAACCTGGAAAGGAAAATAAACATCAGTCAGGAATCTCCATCTCAGGCGGAAGGCCTGTAGCCACTTGAACAGAAACATATAAAGAATTAGCTCTCGTCAATATAACTACCTGCGCAAGTAACTAACGCTGGCACAGTGGCTCTAGAAGTAGATAGCCAAATAAAGTATTCGCAATCGTTTTAGGATTTGGCATTGTCGGAAATATGGCGAAAAACCATAGAAACAGAGCATACACAGACGTGAGAGCGGTGTTGAATTAAATGAGTTAAACTGGCACAATTCAAATTAAAATGTGGGATAATTTTTAAACGGCTTGTGCTTTGGGACTAATTAAAATGGAAATCAAAATGCCTTTACATAAACAGTAATTGTATATGCTTCTTATAATAAGTTAGAGACTAGAGGAAAAGAAAAAGACAGTATATTATACCGCACATTTCAGTAAACTGTTTTTCCCCTTAGTATTCTTTCTAGACTTGAAACAGGTAGTATTTTTTTTCAGTTCTTTACTTAAAATATAGATCTATTTTCCACTTTTTCAGTAAACGGATATTGATGGTACAGTAACGTTTGGTACGGTTTAACGGTGAATGAATTATAACCACTTCAGAAGAGATTCTGACACCATCACCAGAACTGATATGCTATGGATTTCAGAAGGACGGCGAAAGACAACCTGGCGGAGAGCAGTGGAGACTGAGATGCACGGCATGAAGGATGGCCACCGACCGAGCAAAATGAGGACAGTTTGTTGCTGCCTTACAAGACGCCACTAAGCGTGATGGCCACTGACTGCTTTGTCCTGTCAGAGTGGCTAATGATCCTACAAGAACAAAAAAAAAAGAATAGGACTTCTCTTCTCCAATGCATGTCGTAAGAGGACACTAACAAAAAACGGTGCATGGGGATGGCAACCTCATAATGTTAAACAAACTTCTGAAGAATCAACTCGGCCTTATTTTGATGCACGTTTGCTGCAAGGGATCATGTATAGTGATGATTCCATACTCGGTGAGGAGTAAAATGAAACAAAACAATAATTTATTATATATTTTAGTTTGGGTACCACTTAAGTATTGTATAACCCATAAAGGTCTGAATAGCGCTTTTATATACATCAATATAAAAAAAAGACACACAAACACGAACACACTCAAAGGTAGGGGAGCCGCGCTGGTGTAATGGCTTCGGCGTTGTACTGGCGACCAGGTGTTCATGGTTCAAACCCGGGCGTCGGCGTTTGAAGAAATGTTTACGGCCGGAAATTTGACTGAATAGCCTAAACGGCTCCTGTGATAAACCCTCTGTGGATGGGAAGGAGCGAAGCTCCTGACCGGGTTGGAAGGAAAGTCCTCAGGTTCCCCAGCCTCGCAATGACATGTCATTGGGCCGAAGGGCTGAAAGCCCAAGTGCCGCTGGTTTAAAAAAAAAAAAAAAAAAAAAAAAAAAAAAAAAAAAAAACTCAAAGGTAGTTTCCGAACAGAACCGCCATACGGAAAAGCAACCTTGACACTGAAAAGTGATATTGTCAATAAGAAGCAAAAACTACGAGAATCCTGAACTGAAACGGAGCCACAAAAACAAACAGATGAACTAAGACGATAGGGGCATTGTGTGACTGCATTACGAGCAATGAAATTACACTGACAAACAACATTTTTTCTTTCTTATATACGAATAAGTGTTCTTAGGTCAGTTTCTTGCGCTGATTTCAAATTTGAAATCCGTTTATCTCTATCACATCGGGTTCTTAAGATATTTGTGAATAAATATATTTTTGGGAAACCGTTATTTGCTCCGTTCCATTTTTACTATATAACTTATTAAAAATTAATAAAATGCAAAATAATTCTACTTTTTATACTGCTAAAAGATGCATGACATATGTTACGCTATTTTTCAAATAGTTACTGTATTTTGAAATAATTATGAGCGAAATATGGCTTTTAGAAGTTGTAGAAATTTGACTGATCTGTTCTGTTGCATGTGCGGATATTTTACCGATCGTGTTCACCAAAAAAATAACTGTACACCATTACTAAAGAAAGCATATGAACTTTATTTCGATTCGAAAGTTAATGATGCAAATAAATCTTGGAAGCCAAATGCAGTTTGTTCGACTTGTGCAAATACATTGGCAGGCTGGTTACGAAAATCGCCGAAGCATAAGTCGATGCCTTTTGGAGTGCCAGTAATATGGCGTGAACCGACAAATCACGCTACTGATTGTTACTTCTGCTTGAGAAATATCCATGGTTTCACTTTTAAAACAAGAAAGTCTGTGGTTTATCCAAATATTGAATCGGTTTCGAAACCAGTGCCTGTTGATCCAATCATGTGTCCGATCCCAGTTCCACCAGAACAATATCCGTTGGACGTGAATGAACCATCAGAAAGTAATAGTTTACCTGCTTTAGAAAATAATTCTGACTCGGATTATATACCGGTGAATGATGGTGTTCACTTAATTAACCATTCAGAACTTTCAGATCTAATGCCTGATCTTGCTCTTACCAAAGGACAAGCGGAATTACTCGGTTCGCGACTCAAAGAATGGAATCTTTTAGCGCCCAATACTCGGATATCTAAATTTCGTCATAGAAACAAGAACTTGTTCAATACTTTGAGATGGATGATGACATTTGCTATTGCAAAGATGTAAACGGTCTAATGGTGCACCTCGGTCATGTGCACATAGTCAACGAATAGCGACTTTTCATCGACTCTTCCAAGACTAGTCTAAAAGCTGTGTTATTGCATAACGGAAATTTATTTTCATCAATTCCAGTCGCCTACTCTGTTCATATGAAAGAAACTTACGACAATATGGCTATACTTTTGGCAAAAATAAAGTACAATGACTACCAATGGCGGATTTGTGGAGACCTAAAGGTCATTGCGATTCTCACGGGCATTTGCTCTACTTTCGGCTCTTGGGTCAACTTATACATGTGAACAAATTTTCTCACACATGAAAGCAAATGACTGGGTATACTAAATTTTGTTGCTTCCTATGTGAATGGGACAGCCGTAACAAACAGGAACATTATGCAAGAAAGGTGTGGCCTATCAGGGATCGTATGCAACTCGGGCATAAAAATGTAATACACGAGCCATTAGTTAACAAAGACAGCATCATTTTACCACCGTTACATATAAAGTTGGGGGCTCATGAAGAATTTCGTAAAAGCGTTAGATAAAACGAGCAAAGCTTTCACTTATCTTCGGGAAAAGTTTCCGCAAGTTAGCGATGCAAAGATACCTTGTAAAGGAAGGTATCTTTGTAGGACCTCAGATTAAGAAAGTTATTGCAGACAAACAATTCGAGAACTTGTTACATGGTAGTGAACTTCGCGAATGGATGGCATTCAAATCGATCGTCGATAACTTTCTGGGAAATCATAAATCTGTCGACTATGTGCATATTGTTAAGCAGTGCATAGATGCAAACAGAATTGTGGGCTGTAACATATCCCTCAAAATCCATTTGCTCGATTCGCGTCTTGACTTTTTCCCTGACAACCTTGGCGAAGTCAGCGATGAACATGGAGTCACGTTATCAAGGACGGTGGAGTGTGACCATGCTTGCCGATGATTGTTGGATGCTTCATCGCCATGTACCACATGCCATTCACCGACGAAAGTCCACTGCAAAGAAATTCAAGCCTACATAGCTGTTATACTTCTTGTACGAATGATGTTGTAATACTGTATGCGTTGTTTAAAAAACTTCAATTGCGTATTTCTAGAGATCCCGACCTGATAGAGAAAAATGTTTTGCAGATTTAAAAACAGCGCATTAAAATTAACCTGAAAAACATAGAAATGTTAGAGAAAGAAAAATTTTTTTTTTTTGGTTAGCCAGTGTATCAGAGTCGTCTGCCGAGAATCTAGGACACTTTTTATATATATATATATATTTTTAAGCATACCTTACAAAGACTCAAAAAGAATGTACCTATTTCTCTTTTTTTCACCTACTTGACCAGTGTGTAGAGAGACATGTAACAATTACCGGTTGCAGCTCAGCTGCGAAAGTTTCACTTGAAAAACCCGCTGCGCGCATGCGCACTTACATGAGCACATGAATGCTTTGATGCAGGCTTCCAGCAACAGTACCCAACTGCAGAGGTGGGCTCATGGCTAAATAAAAAAAAATTACAATTCAAATGATGATGATAGTGTGGCAGCAGAAAAGATTCAAAGAAAAAAAGAGATAAAGAACGATAAAGAGAGAACATACTGGACAGTTTGACATCGTGGCACAGATACAAGTCAAAAAAATAATCGATAAAAAGCACAGGGGATAAAAGCTGTGGAGAGAAATGATCGACTCCGCCAGCTGGCCTTGGACTTAAAAAAAAAATAGAGGAAGAAGCAGAAGAATATATATTGAAGAAGAATACATATTTGTGTAAACCAGCAAATTGCCAGAATTATTGACACGTCGAACAGACAATGAACACAGTCGAATAAATTTGTATGAGAAAACGTTAATATTGACTTGTTTCATTTTAACTTTCCTGGAAAAGAAATCTAGTACTTTCGCTTTCAGATAACGAGGGTGCCCTAAACCTGAATGTCACGTAGTTACAAACCTTCACTGGGAGTGGCGGGAGATCAGAGGATGGTTTTATGACTTCTTATACCACCAGTACCACTCCTGGACAAACTCTATGGAGATACCAACAAACCTCAGACTGACGACCGCGTCCTATAAACTTATTCAAGATCACGTCTGAAAGTGTACGAAGAAGAAGGTGAAGAAGACGAAGAAGATGACGAAGAAGAAGATGACGAAGAAGAAGAATAATAATACTAGTGCTAGTCTTCTTCTTTAAGATGACACCTGATGGCGTGGGCGATGATGTCTCACAGCTCTCCACAACTTCCTGTCTCCAGTACTGGTTATCAATTCTGTTGTTGGCTTCTTTCTACGCCACGATGTAACACTGCTCTTTATCCTTTTCTCTTTGTTGTCCTCTTTCTCTCTTTTTGTTTTTCCTTCAGTATATCATGTTGTGTTTGTGTTTTTGTGTGGTTAAAAGGGGATGAAAAGACAAAGACAGACCTTTAGTTGATGGGATAGAACAAGAAAATTTGGCATAAGTTTATTGAATGATTATGCTTGTTAGGTAGTAAAGGGTGATAATGATTATGATGATAATAATGAAATTCGATTGTCACAATATATTCCAGATTTCATCTTCTTATAACACGCATAGGAAAATAAATAACAGAAATCTTGAAAGTAGCTATCAACGTCAAATTAAAAAAAAAACACCAAAAAAAACAATAATAATAATTGTGAGAAAGAAACGAGGACAAGAATGGAACCAGGCCAGGAGGAAGACAGCCGATAGGATAGTCTGGCGCTCTCTCTTCCAAACCTCTACACCTCACGGTAGAAGGGGAACGACTAAGTAAATAAGTAAGTGAGAAAGAAAGCGAACAGAGAGACAGGTAAATAATTTTTGTTAAACATGACTGACGATTATGCAGCTAAGATTGCCCCTAAAATAACGAATTTATTAAGGCCTACAATTGGGGTCGGGTGAATAAATTATGGACATCCCGTATAATAGTCATCTCATCTCATAATCGGAACCTCTTCTACCCCAGTAAAACGAAGGCTACACATTACCTAGATATGTTGAATCGTATAAGTGTAATCACCTGTTTTTCCGGCAATTAATAACACTGCTCAAGACATGGTTGTGTTGAGGATGAGAAAATCATCAGCCAAAGAGCACAAGGCTCCTGGGCAAAACATGTAATCAAAATGTTTGGCAAACAGGTGATTAGCCCATTGTGCCCGTATAATAGTCACCAATACAAAAGGCTGAACTGTGAACCTTGTTGCATTTACGGAAGATCTAACACTGTTTTCGGCAATTAATAACACAGCTCAAGAAATGTTTGTGTGAGGATGAGAAAATCATCAGGAATATATAAAACATCACATGCGACAATCCCAACATAAACGTTGGTGTGCTCTCTCTTGCACCCGTGTGATTGGATCATTTTTAATTCCCTGAGAACACCGGGAAGGCTACACATTACCTAGATATGCTTGAATCGTATGCCGCACCTCAGCTTGAGGATAAGCAAAACCATGTGTTGTTTCCTCAAGATGGAACATCGCCACACAGCAGATTAGAAGTGTCATGGTCTCCTCCCTACCCGGATATCACGCCTCTTTGTTTCTTTTTATGGAGCTCTATCAGCCTTTCACAACCTTTTTATCCCGGAAGAACACTTGAAATAATTTTCAGGTTTCGGGGAACCTCTGCATAGAAATTGTTATATCTGCAGCTTAAGGTACCTTAGCGTGATCACTAAGTTGAAAATATAATAATGCAATAAAAATTGTTCATGGTCTTTTGAGTAGAGAATGACTTTATCTGTGGATCTGTTTATTTTGGCCAACTTATTAGCCAACTTGTTTGTGGGGTTTTCCCTCCTTACAAAGGATATCAACTCTAATGCGTCAATAGTGTATGTAGATGAAACTTCAGCTTTTTAATTTTAAAATATCCTACTTGATCTATGCAACAATATATACAATACAGGATATATACCACACGACATGAAGACATCAGTCTTTATAACATTGCCCCAAAAACCTAACGCAACAGAATGTTCAGACTTCAGAACAATCAGCCTGATGAGTCATGCAATTAAGATACTGCTCAAAATCATACAGGAAAGAATAAAAAGTAAGGTAGACAGCAAAATCCGAGAAGATCAGTTTGGTTTTAGACGGAACAGCGGAACAAGAGAGGCAATATTTTGCCTAAGAATTCTGTCGTACCGATAGGTTGTGAGTTATTTTTGGCCCGTCTGAGTAGAGTGGATGGTGATAAGTACGCGAGAAAGGTGTGAGAAATAGATTTCACGGGAGATAGCTTAAGGAAAAGATATGTCTCTGGAATGAGTAAGTTTCTCTATTCCAGCCTATCTATACGACTATAATTTAGTACAAGACAACCTTGCCCTCCTCATACATATAAATATAAGTTTAACTACACATACACACAGCTATGTGACAAAAAGACACACAAACATGAAAAACAACGGTTAATTGGGTATGGGTCTGACCAACACACAAAGTTAGATTTCTTTTGTTGTTTATTATCATTAAACTTGACAACATCAAATATCTAAAGAAAGATCAAATAAAATCAGAGTTACATACTGTTATGAGTAAAATCATAACATATCTATCGTATTCGACAAGGCTTGTTTATGGACCAGCTTGTTGATATTACGTTTCCTGGGTTACTCCGTCATTGTCTTTTGGACAAAATATAGCAGACGTCTTTGCCGGCTTCACTTAGCAGAAGTGAGCGATACTTCGTCGCCTTTCATGTGTGTCACTCAGTGTGAACGGACGCATAATTGTCCAGCTCCTATATGTGTGCTCTTACTACAGAGTTATAAAGATTTATTACAGCTAGATGCTGCTTCATGGAATCTATGCTGCATTGACATTTTAGGACAAGCGAATGCTGTGTATCAAGGAATGCGTGTGAAAATATTTAATAAAGATTACAGCAACATGTCGAAGACATCTTGTCCACAGTCGACGGAATAGCGACGTTTTCAAGACTGGCCAGGTCATGCCATTGTCTATCTGAATATTGAATACATGTCAATTGGAGCTTGTGTACGTATTAAATGAATATTTGTCTTCACGTCCAAACTGGCCTTAGAGGACTTCTTTATTGTTGAAGAGTAAGAAAGGTATTTTACAGGCTGCGTTTAAAAGTGTTACCGGCATAATGGAATGCCGTGATGAGTTCTCACAAGTCAATGAAGTATTACCCTAGACAAGATATATCAAAAGAAAGAACTCGTACCCATAACACATACATATGAAATAGCACAATAAATGTGCCCTCCCCTTATGGAGAAAAGAACCCAAAAAGTTTATAACCCAAAGATCGAAGGTTTGCACTATGTTTCAGAGTAGACAGTAAAGTAAACATGTTCCTACTATAGGCTACCCAGTAAAGTTAACAAGTTTAAGCAAATCCAGTTTTGGTAAGGTCCCTGTAACAAAGAGAAATATTCACTCCCTCTTTCATACAGTGGCTACTCAATCACTCTTACCTACTCTTGGTGACATCCCTTGGAATTACAATTTTCCTGACTATATATAATGTCAGGTTTATTTCCCAAATTGGCCCAAGTCCATCCTCTAAAAAATAAAGACTAGTGAGGTGAACGCTGAATCTGGTGTGGGTTTTTCGTGGATGAACAAAATGTCACCGCCAATAGTTGATGTAGAAACGTGATCTTGGGGTTCACAGTTAAAAGAGGAAAATACTTCCAGTATTGGGAAACATCTGGTTGCTAAAAATGTTACAATTGATAAATGATGATAATCCTATCGGCTGGCTCTACGGTAGAGTGCCGATTCTGAAACAGCGTAAATTCTGGACGCTACGCTTGAATACGACTGTCAGAAGTCGGGAATAAATGTTAGTTTTTTTCACACCACAGTGGGCTGAAAAAAAATTGAAAAATATTACTGGGTTTGGTAAGTTCAGTTAAATTTACAAGTTTAAATGTTTCTCATGTATCGTTGGCAAATACTTGCTCACCAATGAAATTTGTGACGCACAAGCCAAGAAAAGACAACATTAACCAATCAGTACAAAAAAGAAAAAGACCGCTGGACGCCCATGATCAGGTCTGCTAGGAATATAAGAAACATTTATGGAAAAATGTTACTATTCTATATAGCTACATATATGCACACAGACGGGGACAAGATGATCTCATATCCACTCTGTCAGTCCTGATTAAATTTAGAAGGCACACTGCTGTGTCTTTAGCCTACCCTATCGCCCGTCACTTAGCAAGTGTAGGTTGGATAAGTTTTGCAACTCTTCCCCCTCTTGCTCGCGCTTAACGATCAGCGGACAAGGTCACTTATCACAAACTATCGCCGGTCGTTAAGTAGCTATTAATTTGGTCGGCGTCTGATAGTTTAGTCGTATGATATTAAATAATAGGCACTTATAATAAATACGCACAATGAGATAAAACATGAATTCTTTTCTGTCACTATCAGTCGCGCCTAGCATTTAACCAGTCAGCTAAAACCGTCTCTGTTTGTGTGAGAAAGCGTGTGGTGAAAATTAACATGATAACTGAACATCTGTATGAAATATCTATGCGTTATTTTATTTCACTAGTTTTAACGCTAGAAAATCAAAGTGAGTTATGATGGTAAAAGCTAACACTTTTAATTGATAAAAGCTAACTCTTTTAAACACGGAAACACTAATTTCTATTACCAGAAAATCAGAATGACAATCCCCACGAAAGCTATTAACACATTTAGCGAAATGGTTTTAGGAATGCGTGCTTAGACTATCCAAAAATTCTGAGTGACAACTGATCTGCTATCAGTTGAATAAAACACAGTTTATATATCATTATGTTTCTCTATTCTATAGATGATGTTACTTTTCGCACTATTGTGTGAGTAACGGAGAATCAGAACAGAGTTCCCAGATAAAGGATTATGATCGGTCTTCCGTCGAGCGTTGCTAACCGACATCAGAAGAATTCTTACGTCTAACGGGTCTTCTCTGTACGAATGCCCGCTTCCGAAGATCAAAGAGCCCTGGGGTTTCTGACTTTTTCTAAGTACGAACTTCAAAAGATTCTGTGTTATTCACGTGCGGTCTGTCAGGTATCGTATGATTGACAGATAAGCTCGCGTGATGAGACGAGGTAAACAAACCTGATTCGCTACCTTTTATGACGGGCATGTCACGAAAGTTTGTAAACTCTTCGTTTGCTTATGTTCAAAGAAAAGAGGAGTGACGAAAAAATGAGTAAACACAGGCTGTAAATGCATGGTTTTGCTAGCAAATCCCAGAACGCTACGAGGTCACAAAAGACTGTCAGATTACTGTATGCTCTGTTTCCATTATACGTCACAAATATTAGCAGAAAAATATACAGAGGTCCAAAAAAGTATGTACATGTGCTTCATTTACTATAAGAAGGCGTTTGACAGAGTCCATCATGAGAAAATAATTGAATGCCTCGAAGAAATAGGTACTGACGGAAAAGATATACGAATACTCAGTAACCTTTATTGGGAGCAAACTGCCACAGTAAGATCTGGAAGGAATTATTCACCATACATAGACATAAAAAGAGGTGTCAGACAAGGTTGTGTGCTGTTTATTTTGGCCAACCCTGCCTATTTAATCTATACACCGAAAAATTTTTCAAACAGATACTGCAAATACCAGGACTGAACATCAGTGGAAGGTCAATAAACAACCTTAGATATGCAGATGATACCGTGTTGTTAGCTGAAAGCGAACAGGAGTTACAAGAATTAGTGAAGCAAGTGAACAGTATAAGTCATGAATTGGATTGGACATTAATATTGAGAAAATAAAAACTATGATAATTAGCAAAACAGACGATAAGCCCACATTAAAGATGAGCATAAATGGGAAAATCCTGGAACAAGTCAAGAGCTACTTATATCTTGGTCATATAATAACAGAAGGCGGCAGATGTGAAACAGAAATCAAGAAGAGAATAGGAATGGCCAAAGCTACATTCAACAACATGAAACATATACTGACATCTTAACAGTTACCTCACAGATTAAAACTGAGAATCATAAAGTGTTATTTACGAGGTATATTCTGCATTACTGTATGGTGTAGAAATATGGACGATGAATAAGCAATTGGAAGAAAGAATTGAGGCTCTTGAAATGTGGATATTTAGAAGAATGGGGCGTATTTCATGGAAAGTGAAGAAAACAAATAAGGAAGTCCTAGAAAATCTAGGTATGAAAAGAGAACTAATGAGGGAGATCAAAGTTCGGCAGCTAAAATACTTTGGCCACATAAAAAGGCATAACACCTTGCAGAAGACCATAATAGAAGGGAGAGGTGAAGGCAAACTTGCAAGGGGAAGACAGCGCTATAAGTGTGAAGATAACATCAAGAGATGGACAGGAAAGAGTCTATCAGAGTGCACCACCAAGACAAGAGACTAAAGACGTTGGAGATCCATTACAGCCAACCTTCGTTGTGGAGATGGCAGCTGATGATGACTATATTTTTTATTTTTATTTTATCCAATTAGACCAAACAAGTCTTATCACAAATGTCTACTGTACAAGATGCTAATGAAATATGGCGTGTGCAAGAGTGAACACGGTCCTATTGCTCACTGCCATACGGGGCTGCTCGGTCACTGCTCATGACGGTTGGCGCTAACATCGCCTGGCGTGCGACGTTTAAAAAAAAACGACGGTTATTTTATTTTTTTCAATTACGACCTCTCGCGGAACGCTAGGATTCGGCGTAACCCCGGTTGAGAAACCTTCGGCTACATAAAGGACAGAGTGTATGCAAAGAATGTCAATAACCTCACAGAATTAAAACACTGGACTGAAGAGACATTAGCTTCCGTCACGCATGTCTTGATTATTAATGTTTGGAGCATCTATCGCCTGATGCTCTGCATGCTATTACTGGAGCTCACTAGGTAGTTTGCTGAATTCTGGTTTACTGAATTATTAACTGAACTGTGGTAGTCTACGTCATTAAAACAAATATTTCTTGAGAGCTGTATTTTAATTTGCAGAAACCCGTTTTTAAGATACAGTAGAACTCCATTTATCCGAACCCCATGGGACCGAGCATCGTTCGGATAATCAAATGTTCGGATAATTGGATTACATGATGTATCGAGTACATGTACACATATTTCTAAAAATAATTAACAATCACAAGGAAAATACACTATAAAACATATTTACTTGTACTGTAATAATAATACCCACACTGTATTAGATCACTGTATCACCAAAATCTTTCATTACACTGCAGTGCATGTACTACTTGTATTAACTATTTTTGTTAAGAAAGAGAAATGTTTTCAAAATAACATTACAAACAATTCAAAACCAGGCGCAACTTACGTATACATGTACTTGCACAGATGTAGCCCACTATTTAAAATAATGAGGAATCCTCTTTTGCGCCAAACTGGATAGTCTGCTTTTGGCTGCTAAGTCCCGCATTCTCTTCAACAGCAGAAGCTGTGTAGGACAGCTGTCATCTTCTTGCTCGTACCAAGCCATCGCTGTTTCTAGTGCTATAAAGGCCTCTTCAGGACTTGGTCGACGTTTTGGGTTTTCTTCATAATCTACAAGTACATCATGTACTTCTGAGGAGTCTTCATCATCGGTCACTACATGTATTTGGTTTTCTTCTTGCACAAAAGACAACATTTCTTCGTCATTCAAAAACTGAAAACCAGAATCATTATCATCTTCTAGCCACATGTGTGCATCATCTTTGTCACAGTCCGAAAATCCGGGCATTGCTTGAAACAGTTCCACAACTTCATTTATACAATCATCATTTGTGTCCACTGCAGTAGTTTCATTTCCTCCTTTTTTCCCAAGCAATCTATTCCAATCCTTGTTGAGATTATCTTGTGACAGGGTGGTCCAAGCATCAGCTTACATATAGCAGCAGTCTTTGAGATTAAGCTTTTTTTGAAAACGCCACCACACTTTCTTCATCTTCAGCCAACAATAAACGACGCAGGACTTCCTTCTTGTACATCTTTTTAAGCTTTGCTATAACACCCTGATCCATTGGTTGAATCAGTGCTGTTACATTGGGAAGCAGAAAAATTACTTTAAAATTTGCATCAACTGCATTCAATGTATCCGTCTCTGGATGAGATGGTGCATTGTCCAGTAGAAGAATTACTTTTCCAGTTTTCTTTTCTTGTTCTTTCAACCTCTTCACATTTGGGATGAACTGATTTGTATACCAATCAAGAAATATTTCACTATTCATCCAAGCACTCTTCTGTGCTTTGTAGCACAATGGGAGACATGTCACATTCTTTAAACAACGTGTTTTTTTTGGCTTTGCCGATCATTAGCACCGGTAAACGATGACTTCCACTGGCATTCGCGGCTACCAAAATTGTTACTCTCTCTTTGCACTTTTTAAACCCAGGGGCAGCTGCTTCGCGCTGAGATGCAAGTGATTTTTGAGGCAATGATTTCCAGTATAAGCCAGTCTCATCGGCATTATACACATCATCGAGTAAATAACCTTCTTCTTCCAAAAAAGCCAAGAATGTTTCTTTAAAATTTTCAGCGGCAGTTGCATCGCTAGATGAAGATTCCCCTTGAATCTCCAATTCTCGTATGCCATGACGAGATTTAAAGTTTCTTAACCATCCCTGGCTAGCCTTAAAGTCAGGAGGACCGTCAAGTTGACTGTTGAACTGAAGTGCCTTTTCACACAATAGAGAGCCAGAGATAGGTTCCCCTTTGCTTCTTCTTTGCACAAACCATATATACAAAGCCTCTTCCAATTTCAAATCTTTCGCATTTCTCATGGTTTTATGTTTCTTCGACCCATTTTCACTATCCAATTTCGATGCAAAACTCATAATTTTATCCTTGTTACTTTTGATGTCAGAGACGGTAGCTTTCTCAACATTGAAAATCCTCGCAAATGAAGACACAGTTTCACCTTTTCCTAGTCTCTTGATAATTTCTGTTTTCGTTTCAATTGACAAAACATTGCGGTTCCTTTTATATGCTTTAGGCCTACTGGAAGATGCCAGGTAGCACAGAGAAATACGTGTACACCAAAATTATTCTGCTGTAGTAGCAGACACAATTATTTTAAGTTGAACTGTCTGTTTAGCCAGTGTTCTGCCTAGAACTCACACGTACACTGGATTGGTAAACCAGATATTAACGGACTTTATGATCTAACTGACTTCATGTACGTAAGCGACCGTCCATTAGCCCATCTCATTGTCTACAAATTGTTCGCACACATTTGAAGCTTGCCGCATCAAAAGATTCAGAACTGTAGTCTAACGTGACTGGTGGAGACTGATTTTTTTTTTTTCTGGAAAAAGTGTTCGGATAATTGGATGTTCGGATAATTGGGGTTCGGATAAATGGAGTTCTACTGTAACTCTTAAAATAACGAAGGTATTAGGCTTATAAATTAGGTGAATAATTTATGAACACCCTGGACTTTAATCTATGAAATATGGTGTAGATCAGCGGTTTTCAAAGTGTGATCCGCGGAACCCTGGCAGTCCCCGAGACCCTTTTATGGGATCCCTGAGGTCAAAACTATGTTTATAATAATCTAAGGCGTTATTTTTATTTCTTATTGTTATTTAACATTTTGCCTAGTTTTTTCGAGACGCGCTTCTTTCAACCTAGAGACAGGGTCCGTCAGTTATATTAGAGCGCACGTCCAAATCTGGCACACCTCGCTAATACGGCGGATTAGGTTCTAGACCACCGCCGTAAAGCCAATATCGCTTTAAAGCGAATCACGGCTTTTTTTCACTTACCATTGCATATAAAAACCTAAAAACATGTTTACACAATTATTTATTAAGTGCGCAATAACGCTAGGCCTAAAAAAACGATGCAAAATTAAAATTAATAAATTTAAAAAAAAAATGCTTCAGTACTGTATTGCTAACCTTAAAAAATATTTTCGCCCTTTGCTTATGGTGACTGACGAAATGAACAGATTAGAAGAAGTAATTATTGAAGGAAGGCTGAAGGAGATAGTGGAGCTTCATCATCTGAGCCTTCAACGAATCTTATTCTCTTTGCTGGTGGAGAGTCTTGCCTTGATGTTGATGGCTGTTGAATGGTAGGGCTACTTGCTGTTGAAGGTTGGGGTGGCTGTGGCACTTTCTTAAAATAAGACAACAAGGAAGTTTGCCTCATTGACTGACTTGCTTTAGCGATGGATTTCTCTGTAGCATGCTATACCGTTTGATAGTAAGTTACCCACTGTAGAACTTCTTCGGAGTCAGCTGATGTGCGTGTAACCGCTGAAAACCCCTTTAAGAGCAAGGCAAGCGCCGAAAATAATAAACATGCGTATAATTGAAAAGCGCCGTAATAGCGAAGCGTTCTAAAGCGAAGCGCCTTAAAGCAAGGTACGCCTGTATAAAAGACCGTATGGCCTGGAACTGTGGTTAAGTACTTTCACTCTCATTCTCTCACGGTATAACCCACATTAATAAAAGCTCTTACGGGTCCTCAATAATTTTTAAGGGTGCAAAGGGGTCCTGAGACCAAAACGTTTGAGAAACGCTGATTTAAATCTACAAATATCTAAAAATGGATATACATCAAGTAAGTAGTAATGTTGTAGTTTCCGGTTCTAGATTTCTCCATGTTTTGATAAGGCAGTCATAAAGCGAGCGTGCGATTCAGCTAAGCTTTCCACTAATGGCACCGTTACAGGTTTCCAGGATCAAAACCCTGTATATCCAGCTGTAAATGGGTACCTGGCTCTACTTGTGAGGGGAAGGCAAAGGCAGCGAGGAAGGAAACTGGCCACTTCTCATAAAAAGTGGACCTAGTATGGTGAAGTCTCGTATACTTCTCTCACCTATGTCATTTTCTGCTATGCGACCTTTATACAGTACTTCAGTCTGGTATACAATTTATAGTTCTGATTGCGAGAAAAATTATACACACACACACACACACACAAACACACACACACGTCGTGTTGTCAAGGGTGATGGCATGAGAGTCAGTATATGGTTAACATCACTCTAGTAACACTTATAGCTACAGGTCAAGTGGCTTGACTGAATTTATCAAGTTGTAAATTTAAAACTTTTATTACCAGATTGTGGCGTACAGAATGGAGAAAAAAAATGGATGAAATACTGATAGACTTTAGTTAGGCTATATCAATACGCCTGCAAGTGCAATCAAGGCCAAGACTCCACCCTTACCTAGAATGGGTGATGTATTCCTTCTACGGTAATGACAAAAAAAAAAAAAAAAAAAAAAACAGGTTGACACTTATATACGTTTGGTACTTTGAGACGGACAAAAAAAAATTAGGTATGCATACTAAATTGAAGAACTCTTATCAGTAACTCACTTTCGGTGGTCTCACGACTGAAAGTACTCAAACCATTCTGAAGACGACTCTACCATTCCACACGTTAAATCCTTGGTAATAGTTAGTACGACGGAGCTAGCGTACCGTACAAACAACAATAATACTCCATCACACTATAGATGTGACGGGGTTCGACTTCGAATCGAAAATCCGTTGGAATCATTAGGTGCGATACTAATAGGTTATTTTTGACCAGAGACATATGTACAAGACTGTATACTTAATGGTGTTTGACGAGTATGGATGAAAAAGACATAAATAATGGTCATCTCAAAGAAAATGCCTTCTCCAGAATGCACTACCAAAGTAAATGAAACAGTTTTTAAATAAGTCAAAAAGATTCGAATACCTAGGCACATTAATAACATCGGATCAAAGATGTATCTCAGAAGTGACAAGTAGAATAGCCCAGGCTAAAGCAGCATTCTATAAAATTGTGGTAAAGTGGGATGATATAAATATTTATAGGGGACTTAGTGTACTGACTGAGATCAGCTGTGAAGGTATCTGTATCTAATAGGTGTAGTGTTTTACAGATAACCTTACTTGCTACCACATTTATAACTCAGTCAGAATTATTCTGGAATATTGTGATGACTACGTTGAATGTCTAGGGTTATGTAAATGATGAAGTGTAAGTCACAACAACAACAGACAGATAAACAATTTAATTTATTCCACCACACTTGACAACACTGTGACACTCACACACATTTAACATTCTATAAGACTATCTTAAATGAGTCACTGGTAAAGTTTCAAATATATATGTATTAATTACTTTCACTAATATATGTCCTGATTCAACTACAAAGTGAACCAGGAATCACAATCAATTGTAATCACAATTTATATATACATAATTTATAAATATGAACTTTGTAGTGACATATTTTATTAATATTATCCTATGTGTGTCAGTTGTGTAGTAGTACTATGAGGTAATACTGGTTTTGTTTTTCAAGCTATGTTGTTATTTGTCATCATGACTTCAAGTGTTTGTTTATCTGGGAAATAGTATGGGGAAAAAGTTCACAGTTCCTGTCAATTTAAACAAGGTATTGTCCCTCTTTTTTACTAAAATGTCAATTTTTGAGGGGACACATAATGTTGAGCTCCACTGGCCACAGAGGCTTAACTTTCGTGATGGCGGCAGGAAAAGACTCCTCTGCTCGATTGCTCCCCTGTGTTCTGGAGACTCCTCACTAGTCGCTATCTGGACCCAGGAGTATGCTGTCAGCCTCCAGTTTCAGCAAAGCTCAGACCAGGTGCTGCTCAATAACTTTAGGACCACAGTCCCTGAAACAAGAAGGTTGTACCTCCTACTTCATAACTAATTTATAATCTATTTCCAGACTGAACACAATACATAACAAACACTGAGTTCAGAGCGGTAGGCCAACTGTCAGCTTCATCTGAAATAATTTACACCAGTATACTCCTCCCTAATGGTCACTACGCCTCTGCAATTCCAGCATTAGTTCTTTCTAGTCAATAAAATAGGTGTCAGTGTACTGTTTGGCAATTCCATGCAGTTTTACTTTTCTCCGACACCTTCTGTTCAGGTTGGAGCACTATATAGGCTTTGCCTCATGTTCGCTACTGAACCACACACATATACAGACATAAATTATCAATTTAAATTCAATTTTCATTAAAAAGATATTGAATATATCAAGCTTACCACAATTCATGGAATAATACACAGTTACGTTTACTGGCAATGAATATAGCACAATTTCGATCTGCCGATGTCCCAGGCTTTTATTTAGAAAAATATGCACTGGCGCTCAACGCACTGGTTCTTTAGTAAGTTTATTTGAAAATGTGGTGCTGAACTAACGCTTCTAATTGACTATATTGGCGGGTCTAACCAATCGAGCCATGTTTACACAAGCGTTTGAAAAAAAGTACCCTTCCTTCCGTCTCCCCAACAACAAAAGATAGTATTTGTAGCCCGACTAATCGTGTTTAGCCTTACATTTATTGCGCTCCAATCAAATAGGATTTAACATGGGGACCTATTTCCCGTACAATGGTGGTGTCAAAATCTGCCACTGAGCGATTCTGATTTTGGTGTTGTCTGACACCCTCACTATTTCTTTTGGCTATAATTTGTTAATTCCTAGACTATTTGCGTAACGTTTAACATATTCTTTGTCAGCAAGTCCTAAGGAACCCAAATATACAAATTTAAAGGAGCTAAGTGGCTGCGTTCAAAATATGCATTTTCTTCTAGGATAGTCGTGCTGTTGCCACCTCCTCACTTCCAAACTTTATGGTGTCTGGTGTACTGTCATGTTTTCAGACATAAAACAGTATAATGTCATATTTCCTAATAAGCATTTTGTAAGTTTTAAAACCTAACTCTCGTATGGGTAGTGTTTTTTATCACTGTCGATTTGAAAAAAGCTAGTGCTTGTGGCCTTACACGCGTGATGGTAGTAATTGTATAGCGAGACGCGTGTTAGTGTGGCATGCGTTCCGGCTTTCAGCCCTCCCTTCTCTCTATCCTAATTCCATCTGTCTTTCGTTTATGGTAACTTAGTGTATAAAATGACATGAATGGAATATTAAATATAGGTCAGCTTGCGTATCTCAAGGTTTTTCTTAGAAATGCAGTACACGTTTTATCGTAGAAAGCGTGTATGCTGCAGTAGGCTTTTACTATCAACGTGAAACGTTACAATTTGCAGACGAAGTAGAAAACAAGGGGGATTTCGAGTACAGTCATTGTGACAGCACTGTTCTTTACCATTCTTCTTTCCTTTTATTGAATTTATGTGTTAGGCTTTACATTTACCTGATAATTTATATATGTGGATTAGAATTTCTCACGACAAAAATGTAAAGTATTTTATTCAACAATTCTTTTTCAGTGAAAGTAAAAAAGCGAGCTGTTCAGTGTTATATAAAACCAATCATGTCTACACGGTAGTAGACAATTAATAGTAAACAATTAGGAAAAGCGCTAGAGGCCCCAGAGATGTGGTTTTACCAAAGAAAGTTATAAATACCATGGATAGCTAAAAATAGTAAAGAGGAAGTCCTGAAATAGGCCCATGCGCAAAGGAAGTTTATTCCTCCAGCTAGAAGGAAACAGTCCACTTTCATAGAGCATGTTATGAGAAGAAGAAATCTGAAATATGTCGTAGCAATATGAAATATTTAAGAAAAAAGAGGTACAGGACAACAAAGACAAAAGATAGTGGATAGTTTGACATCATGGCATGAAAAGAAGTCAACAGCATATTGATAAATAGTACTGGTCACAGGGAGGTGTGGAGAAACATGATCACCTATGCCCCCTGGCATGGACTTAAAGATGAAGATGAAGGGTAATAACGAGCAGTAATTTAGTAATGTACCTATTATGATTAAAATTCATAACGATTGTGTTGGTATAATTAGGTAGCTCGACAGGGCTCCTTGTTTGTTTATTTTATACGGAGTCATTTATTAATACAGGAAGTGACGTCATGCCGATATGGTGTAATTGGCAGACGTGAAACTAAAACTGCAGAAGTGAGGAGATTGTCTGCAAGCCTTCTACCCTTGTGTGTCATGGCGAGTGGACGCATGTGTTTGAGCTCCTGGATATATATATATCTTGTACATCCCTATGTTGTTCCATCACTAATACATCAAGATCTTCTGTAAGGTGTACCTAATTATCTTCATTTAAAGGGAGTATGGATTCTCAATGTCGAGTGTGAAAATATGATTAATAAAATGTGGAAAATGAAAAGGACAGCGTTCCAGACATGAACGGACTGCCTAAAGTGTTATCGACGACTGCATATAATATGCCATTTGTATATTGAATTGAAATGTATTTCAAGTTAGAGCAGCGTGACGTTTGAATAAAAATGTATACTGTCCACTTCGTCCATTGTGGCTCAAATAAGGGTGGTTGATGTTGGCTGGTTCCGGTGTCTAGACGTTTGCTACCCTAGAAGCGCACTTGGCGTACAGGAACCATCCTGTCACTAAATATTAACATTATCAAGTAAAAAGACACGTAACAGTACCGATTATAATAAATGTACAATGTAGGATATTAAGCTGTGTAATGATAGGACAAGTGTGACGAGTGATGAATTCAATAGAATGAGAAAAGTTAGAGGTAATTTTAGTTGGCAGCGCGAGGCAGAGCCAGATTATTCATTAGGCTAAGCAGACTGAAGCCTACTGGCCCGGAGCTCTTGGGGGAACGGGTATAAATTTTAAAAAAAAATTCTTGGATTTATGTACAAAAAAGAAAATGTTTGCGCTTCGCATGCTTAGAACCAAATTACTCAATTGCATTCAAGAAGTCTTTCCAAATGTATTCATTTGCCTTCGCATCTATTTATAACTTTTGACAACCAACTGCTCTAGAGATCGGCCATTTTCTGCACGCAAACGGGTTAAAATGTATCTTCTATCTACCATGAAGGATGATAAACTGAACAACTTGACATTGATGCGCATATAATCTTCTATTCTTAGAAATACTTATTTCTTGCCAGTTATTGAAGAAATTGTTGAAAGAAAAGCAAGAAAATGTTTTTCAATAAAATGTGTTTATTGTGTTTACCTTAACAATAATAAAAATGATACCGATAAACATTAATAAAACATAATTAGTAATAAAAGAGGTACGAAATACTAACAAACTAACATACAAGTCTATTAACAATACTATTATATATCATCCTCATGCTAAGGGGTTTGAAATAATTTTTTTTTAAAATTATTGCTTATTAGGTGAAAAGATGGGGGGGGGGGGGCCCAAACACTAAAATGCTTAGAGGCCCTTCTTGGCTTAATCCGGCCCTGGCGAGTGGCAGTGGATTAGCAGCAGACAGTAAATATTTTAGTGCTGTACAGCTCACTACTACGCTGACTAATTCATTTCTCCGTTACTGTAATTATGGTAAGGATTGGTACACACAGATTATAAATAAGAAATTCGGAGGCGCCTCGAATTATGGAGTGGAAAGTGGAACAATGAGGCACCGCTTTCTTGAACTCTTGTGAAAGATAGCACCCTTTAACAGCTGACTCGCTATCGCATCCGCCATGAACTTCCTAACTTAAGTAAGCCTTTCAGTGGTATGTTACACATTAAACTTGAGTTACATAAGTGTAAAACACGTTTTGTTAATGAAGTTTAGTCATGCGGGCATAGGCTTTACTCACCATCACATCAGTAAAACAGCGACGTGTCATAGCAGCAATGAGAAGACACAATAGTGGGGTTGCCAGCACAACATACAACCTCCCTTACCTAAGTCGCCCCTTACATCATGCTTGGTTGGGGTTGTGATCCTATTCGCTCGTTGTCTCAACACAGCCCCCTGTGAACTCCATGGGTGAATCTAGTAAACGTCTAACATCTATTATGGTGAATTGTTATGTTAATAAACATGGCATTTGTTACGCTAATAATTTCTTTCTGTATAAAACCGGAACGCACGATGGTCGTTATCTGGTCTAGGATGTCTGTAGATATGTAAATCACTTAAGATTGATTGAAAACATGGAGCAAATAAAGTCACGAATGAAAAACAAAACATGAACAGAAAAAGACATATAACATAATATTGTTGATAGGAGAATAAAAAAAGTATAAAAGGCCTGGCTGAAATCTCATCCACAGAGGAAAAGATTATTGAATGAGAACGCTAAGAAAATCACAATGGTGTTACGTTTTTTTTTTTTTTTGTTTTAGATTTTTTTGTATATGACTTATTTCAGTGAAACTTAAGTATTTTTCTCATTCTCTACGATATTTCTATATAGTGCATTACAAATGTTTGTTGTTGTGAATATTATATTTATTCACCTTTTCTGGGTTATGTGAGGAGTTACTGCAACGGGTGAAATGTTTTCAGAAACCTCCTGCGCTTTCGTTGTCTCGAGTCGTAAATGTGACAGTGACGCGGTCTTTTATTTTTTTGTCTTGTCTTCGACATTTCTTGCATATTTAATTGTAACAGATGAGAAGCGTATTATATAAGATAGCTGACAAACGATACCTTTACAAGTGTTGTGAATAGGACAACGCTAGTGAAAACAAGAGTTTAAAAAAGAGGGTATGGGGGAAGCACACATGCATACACGAGTGTTGTTGTAAATCTTCGGAAGACGTGTTATTTGGAAATCTTTGGAAGATGAAATGGTTGGAGATCTTTGGAAAACGAATTTGTTTGCGATCATCGGAAGACATGCTGGTGGAAGATCTTCGGAAGACGAATTGGTTGGAGATATGTGGAAGACAAATTGGTTGGAGATCTGTGGAAGATGAATTGGTTGGAGATCTTTCCAAGACTAATTGGTTGGAGATCTCCAGAAGACGAATTGTATTGAGATCTTTGGAAGACGAATTGGCTGGAGATCTTCGAAGGACGAACTGATTGGAGATCTTTGAAAGACGAATTGGTTTGAGATCTGTGAATGACGAAGTGGTTGGATATCTTCGGAAGACGAATTGGAGATCTTTGGAAGACGAATTGGTTTGAGATCTGTGAAAGACGAATTGATTGGTGATCTTTGGAAGACGAATTGGTTTGAGAACTTTGGGAGACGAATTGGTTTGAGATCTTCGGAAGACAAATTGGTTGGAGATCTTCAGAAGACACGTTAGTTGGTGTAATAAAAGAAATATTTGTGAATTAATTGTCGTGTTTTACCCGAGCTCGAAAGGAGAAGCTAACAATAGTAACACTGTACCCAACCAGGCATTTTGTAGCAGGCTACTACACGGAAAAGGGGGGTGGGGGAGGTGGCTACTCTTTCTTGTAGAAACTGTAAGCCAAAGAAAAGAATGCTTTGTCCATGCTCTTTAGGGGAAGCAAAGAATAGTAAAAATCCACCCTACCACTGGATTTTTAAGAGACTACCAAACCCCTTGAATGCTGGAGAGTAACATTAATAGGAAATTCCCAAACTGTCTTCTTTCCACACAACGCCGAACACCATTATCAACCAAGAAAAGCTGACTCGAAGTCACCAAGATGGCATGTGTACCGCCATAGTGGGTAGACGCTGGAAATGAGTTGGGCCACATGCTCAGAAGAAGTTCTGACGCCATCACCAGAACTGCCATGCTATGGACTCCAGAAGGAAAGCGACAGCAAGGCCGGCCAACAACTACCTGGCGGAAGACTGTGGAGGCAGACATTCAAAGCATGAACTAGAACTGGGGACCGCACACAGGATGTTTGCCGACCGAGAAATGTGGATACAGTTTGCTGCTGCCCTACAAGACGTAACTTGGCGTGATCGTCACTGATTGCTTTGTCAGCGGCCGTGGACCAAATAAGAAAAAGCCATACCCCAGGCTCGAAAGGGGAAGTAAAGAATAGTAACACTCTACCCAACTGTCACGGGTTGTCTCCCCTTTTCTCAGCAGTGATGGTCCAACAATGGTAAAAACTTAAGAGTATCTAATGTGGGTCTTCAAAGGTGTCTACCTTCGCACAAGATTACTCTTGGCAGAGATGCAGATAGAAGGATGATGATGCTTCTACCTTGAGGGAGATTCACAAGATATTTCAGAAGTCAAGAGCAATGCTGAATGTGTCTTAGCAATGTTAACTTTTACCTGCCCGACAACTTTTGCGAAGAGGTTTTTATTTTATTTTTTTTTTTTTTTAACGTACTGCCGCTATTACTCGATGCGAAATTTCAGGTTAGTATGTCTAACTTGAGACTAATTTTACGTGAGTATCCTATTTTCCATGTACGCTGATAACTGTCCTCTGGCTATTTAGGCAGATACTCGCCGTCTTCGGAGAGTACCCATCAGAGCTGGGTCGGCTCAGGGGCCGTTCAGGTTATTCCAGTCCCTGGTCGACGACATCTCTTCAAATGTCCTCGCCAGGGCTCGAATTAATCCAGTCCAAATCCCGGTCAGCGAGTCTCTATCAAATGTACTCGCCCGGGCTTGAACCTGGATCACCCGATCGCCAGCGCAGTGTGGTAACCATTATACCAGCGCGGCTGCCATGAAGAGGTATATTGTATGATTTAGCTCGCTCAAGCCCCCAACTGAATTAACAGTAACATTCTTATTATTATAATAATAATTATTATTATTGGCTCTATAGGTTTATATATATATTAAAGATATGGATTCATACGTGTGCATTCCTATCTATAATAACCGAATCAACTAGAAATTTGTAAAACAACATATAACAAATTTAATGATCAATTATTAGGTAACATTTAAAAATGAACAAGGTTATGTTTCGATGAAATGCAAAAAGATTTTGTTATCGCTATCGATACTTGATGGAAAGTAAATGTTCGCTGCTGTGGCCTGTTTAATAAGCGCTTAGCCGAAAATCGATGACACCGCTGCTGTTCGTAAATTCATCTCTCTGTGATAAGGGCAGGGGGGTAAACTCTCCAGTTGCCAATGATTGTCTTCACATGCCCGTCAGATGTAGCCGTCTAGTGTCGACAGTCAGTTTTATAAATCACAGACTTGTAGCACGAATGGTCTTGTAGACCACGAACTGGCCTCGTACGACGAACTTTTGAGAAAATTTAAAAAGAACAAACGCCTTTGCTAAGTATATTGTGGTGAACGATTAATCAGGCGCCTTTCCTGCTGTCCGTCCACTAGTTTTTGTCTCTCGGAAATTTTACTCTCCCTGAGTATATACAGCATAACTCAGGGAATATGATGAGAAATCACCATTATTCTTTTAGTTCATTTAATAGGACAAATGTGTCTGGACAGCGCGAGTGCAATGGCTTGTGCGTGTAGGAACATTATTAAGTTACATATATCTCACACAATGATAATATACTTTGCACTTGTGATGTAATCATCACTCACTCACTTTCCCCAAACCAGTTGGGAACTAGACTTCTGGCTCGGTAGAATAGTCTTGGCAACTTTATAAAGACACCTCGAACACACGTCTGGGGTATTATTTCTAGTTATAGCCCCTCTGTGACTTTTGTGAGTAGGTTTTATAGGAGTCCGGTTTCCGTATTAACAAGTAAATCTTCCTTGCTGTAGATGTTCAGAAGGAGTTCCGATACGTGTTTTGTTCGGTCCTGTAAGGTCAGAGTCCTAACTCTATTCTTTCCTGGCTTCAGTCCGAGCTGTCTCTTTGAAGATTCTGGAATGCAGTGTCGTATATCTGAAATGTTCTACGTTATATCGTAGTTCAAGGCCCACGCTCACATGTGGTGTTTACGACAAAACTTCCAATCACCGTGAATGTCTGTTCGCGCTTCACATGCCAGCCAATACATTTAAAAGTTCGTGTTGTGATGCTTTCCTCATGGAATTGCTGCATGACTCATGCATTTGTAAAATTCAAACGGTCAGTTTTCCGTATAACGAGTTGCTATATCCGTCTATTCTCGGTAATGTTTACATTCGCAATCTCTTACATTCATCTTGCTTATAATAAGCTTATTCAGGTGTGTCTGTAATATGCCACCAGATCGATAATTGATCGGCACTCCCTATGCAAACAACCACTGGGCGTCATTACACGAAAATGACCTTGCCCGACAACCTGGTCTGATTTGTATCAAATTCTCAGGTAAACAAACATGACATAAATGAATGGAAGGAGTGTAAACACTGACTTGAGAATACAATACTGTCGGTAGGTAGAAAAATAGAATGTGCCGACAATGGAATAGTGCACATAATTAGTGCGCACAATAAAGGTAGTTCAATACTGCCGGAGAGGAAAAGAGAGCGAACCAAATTATGTGTCACCAACCACGCAATTTGTAGCAGATTACTAAGGGTTTGACACGCTACCCATTCCTGTATAAGCGTTATGCTAAAGAAACTGTAACAAAAGTACGAACATGTCAGCCATAGCAAATAATTTAAAAGATTCAGTTGAACCGGGAGAAGATCTTCTGTTAAAGAGATTCATAATACAGCGTATAGGGAATGTCGAATGCAGTATAGTTGCTGGCTCGCGATTTAATAAAATAACATTCTGATAAAATCTCAATATTTACATGAAAAGCATTAATACGGTAAACGGAGTCCCATAGCAGATACTGCCCTAGCGGAGTGAAGTGTTAGAGACTTCACTATACTATATCCAGTTTTATAACCAGTTCCCTTCCTCGCTGCCTTTGTCCTTTTTAAAAAAAAATAAAATGTTGTCTCGTTTTGGCGAAGCACGCCCTGTTCAACCTAGTCGGTTATATTGGGGCGCAGGTCCAAATTTAAAAGACCCTTATGTCTGAAACTGATAATTTAATATCTTTTTATTTAAGACTTCGTCTTTCCTAATTCAAGAGCCCTAATATCTAAATAAGCGGGATAATGATCTTTGGCTACGTCGTGGTGCCCAGGACAATGACGGCAAAATAAGGTAGCACCTATCCTCCATCTTGCACTTTGAAACTATTGATAAAAAACAAGACAAGACACGATTTCTTCTCGCTTTTAATATACTTTCGTCTGCGAGTGTTACACGCTACACATAACTTTATTCGTAGCTAAGAAAAAAATAAAAAAGCGTAGAAATTCACTTAGATATTCAAATGCAGATACAGGTGAGGAAAAAAAAATCATTTAGCACAATATTAAGTCTATTTTGCGGATTACCAAATGCTATATTTTGTACAACTTCAGCTATTTATGAATATTCCGCTTAATTGTTTTCCTTGCAATGCTTCAACGCGTTCTCTAAATACTGTTGCACTTGGCTCTAGCCGTCTGCCATTCATCACTTATAATAGATCGCTTCTTGTGGTTTCCCAATTTCCAAGTCCTGTCTATTATATAATGAAGCACATTAAAAACGCACCACCTGTATAATCCAGGAACAGAGTGTGAAATGTAAATATAAGTGTGTACAAGTTTACATATTTGGAATCTTTATTCATTTTTCTATGAATCCATGCTGGTCATTAATTTGTACATTTGATTGTTATTAAATTCATTGCATTCTGTGCAGGCAAGGCAGAAAACCAAAAATACAAAAAAATGCACGTGCGTTATCCTGCTGGAGAAGCTGCAAGTCTGGATAAATTGTGAACGCAGGAGCAACCAGTACATCCAGAACCTCATCTCGATATGTCACAGCATTAACATTTCCACGGAAGACGTGAAGAGGCAAGCGATGGTGAAAACTGAATCCTCCCCAAATGTGAATACTGCCACCTCGAAATCGGTTGACACAGCAATCTGCAAAGCGCTCTTCACACCGTCGCTAAATCCGCATACGTCCATCTGCAAAGGATATGTTGAATCTGTTCTCGTCTGTGAATAGGACAGCATTCCACTGCAGTCTAGTCCATCTGATATGTTGCTCTGCCCATTGCAGGCGCTGCTAACGATGTCTGTGAGTCAAGTTTGGACCAACATAAGGTCGTCTTGCAGTAAGGCCTGTATCTCTGAGTCGTCGTATGACTGTCATTCGAGAGACTTGCCCATGTCTACCCACTATTGCTCTTGCTGTTTGACTTGCCGGGAGAGTCAATTCCTTAGGTGACTCAGCACAATATGACGATCTTGCGCAGGGGTAGTAACTCGTGGTTGGCCACTCCGAAGTCTATCTCGGGCACTGCCAGTGGTTCCGTAACGTTCATTGAGACGTACAATAGTGCTGTGGTGGCAATTCATCCTTCTGGCAATGGCCCGCGAGCTCATTCCGGTCTCCAACATACCAATGGCTCGTTGGCGGTCGTTTTCAGATAGTCGTGGCATTTCAAGCACATGTACTGGGTGTTTTGTCTCAACGGCCTTTTTATACAGAGTATACTGCCACAACGCGTACACATTTTCTGGGTCATAGCTGTTGAGAATCGTGTTGCACGTGTAACTTTCATCGTTTTCATGTAGTCTGTACACACACCCATGGGTTAAATCTTGCACTTTCCATTCCAGCAGCCATTCGCTCTCTACCTCATGGCAAACACGGGGAAAATCCATTCCCACACTTTTTTTTACCAGCTTCTCGACATCAGTATATATAATAGTGGTGCGTTTTTAATGTGCTTCAGTATATTTGGTGTTACAGTGGAATATTATTATATTGATACCCTGCGTTTGACGGGACTGCTTTCGTTGAATGTCTTGTTATCACCGTGTGAAGTTGTGAATCAAGGGGGCTGGAGGTGGAGGGTTAGTTTATTTTTACCACCGAACGAATTGGGAGGGGGGAAGGGAGGGGGGGGGAGACCGAAAGAGGACAGAATAGCATGTCTGCGCCCTAGCGAAGATGTGTTCAAGAGAGACATGAGGGCTCTGGGCATAACTCCATCCCCCTGGGAGGATAGAGCTGCCGATCGCACCATGTGGCGATGCTTTCTATGGGGCAATTTCAGACAGGGCAAAAAGAAGCTCTCACAACAAGCAGAAGAGAGGAGAAAATGTCGAAAGGAACACCATAAAAATAAGCAGCTCTGGGCTGTCACCTCAGGGGCGCATTCCTGTCACGGATTGCCTCCCCTGCTTTGCAGTAGTGGTAAACAGTGACCAAACTCAAGAGTATTTAATATTGGCTTCCAAGGTATCTACCTGCGCGCAAGATTACTCTTGACAGAAATGTAGATAGAAGGTTAATAACACTTCTACCTGAAGGTAGATTTCACAAGATATTTCCAGAAGTCGCGAACAATGTTGCATTGGGCTGAACAATTGTTAACGCATTATATCTGGTCCGTCGCCTTTTTTTGAAGGATTTAAGCAATGGTTTAGCCCGTTCAAGCCAGCCGTTGGTGTAATCCAACGAAATCCCTCTTATAAGGTATAGAACTGTTGAGAGGTAAATAAATAAATAAATAAATAAATAAATATATATATATATATATATATATTTATATATATATATATATATATATATATATATATATATATATATATATATATATATATATATATATATATATATATATATATATATAAAAATATTCTGGCTCATAAGTTTGCTTTCATACATTTAACTGAATCAACTATTATTGTTTAGTTTTAAAACAACAGGTAACAAATTTAATAGTGAATTATTCTTTAACAGGTTAAAATAAAAATGGAAAGATAGTGGATGAATATAAAGTTCTCGTCATTGAGACGTAAGTGGGAATTTAGCCGTATACTTAAAGTTTAACTGAAATGTCTTTTTTGCTGGTGCCTTTTAGTTAGCACTTAGCTTTTATGAGTGAGTCCTGCCGCCTAGGTTGTCGTCACGTTGTTCTGGTGATTAATGTACTTCTCTCACACGAGTGGCGTAGTAACTTCAGTACTTCATACAGTATGATAGCTTGTAACCACGTACCCAAATTTTGGGAATACACAATCTCCCTGCACATGTTTAAGATGGACACGAGCAATTTCGGTGCATATGCTCTTGAATCAATTTCGTCTGAGAAATTCCTCTTATGACGGTGTTCTGTGATACACTTGGCCTGAGAAATTAGTAATTCCTCTTCGACTGGTGTTCTGCAATACACTGGGTCTGTGATATTATTTCTCTTATGACTGATGATCCAACTCCTAGGTTTCCAGTCTTGTATTTATAAAGTCCTGGTCCCTGAAGTTTTACAGTCTGTGTAATTAAATATGCGGGTTTACTCTTAAGGTTTCAGAGTTGCCCAAATACTGTCGATCTGTCACTTTTGATATAGGAATTCTAGGTCCGATCCTTCTCTTTCTGGCTTCTTGGAAGTTGCTCGGTTGAAGTTGCGAAGCTGTCTTTTCTGGGCTTCTGAGCTCACTAGATTATATCTCAGTTCAAATCACAGGTTGTATTTCTGCCGAATGTTCCAATAGAATTCACTGTATATTCCGTCATCTCACTTCAAACCAATCAAATCTCTCTAGCACTGTTTGGGTGGTTTCATTTAAAATATCTCCTCGCGTGTTTAAAATTAAATTTAAAATTCCACGCGTGACCTCTTTCAAATCATGTGGTAATATGTCCGGTCAGATGTCTACTCTGCCATCTTACCTGCAATCATGATACAAAGATGGCTCAGATGAGATGATTATCCAATTATCGCCTTTAACTGCGTGCCTCCGCCAGACAGATGTCTGGTCAGATAAAGTTGTCGTCTCTCATCGTACGCATAAACAAGCTTGTGTCAACACGGTCATCAGCTTTTCACTGGGGTCAAATGCTGGACCGCCGCGTTTCAAAGGGTGGTCAGACTGAGAGAATAGATAAGCGTATGGCCGGTATAATTACCTGGTATTTTCGCATGCACCTTGCGGAACGTAAACAATTCTGCGTGTAAAGCAGATATGTGCGTAGGGGAGTAGAGTTTTAGAGACCTTACCCTACTAGATTCAGAATAGAGAGTAAAATAATGAATGAAGGGGCAAAAATTATGCCAAATAAAAGCGATGAGTGAGAGGAAGAGAAAAATGAAGGATGAAGTGATACCGACGGAGTGGACGTGAGATCGCCCAACCGTATCATCACAATTTCCATAGTCAGTTATGACTGCAGGTGATGTTATTATTACAGCAAGCGTGCCGTTGAAAGAAAGATGTGAATGGGGCTAGCACTCTCACGTGTAACAAAGCAGATACAGTAGACCATCACTGCAAGAGGACATGCACTAATGTTCTCCAGCATTCCTGTTACGGCGCAAAATGTCAAGGAGAGCCTACAAAGTTGGTCCCTCGTCTTAAAGCTAAGGCCACTGTTCCGTTCTTGTTCCAGAGATAGTACTTTCTGCTGGTACCACCAATAACTATGATAAAGAATAGAAACGAAACGCTCTTCTGAGTATTGCGTTTCCCGACACATACTTATGTGTCCCCTTTCCTCTATTCTACCATCCCATTTATCTCAGAATTTACCCTCGATGAGAATTAAATTTAATCCCTCGGGATAAAACTTTCTTTTACATTTAAATTGAATAGCTTTCGCTTTACATTACATTTAAATGAAAAGGTTAATAGTACAGATAGAATATGTTTATATTTACATTTCCACTGATTGAAATGTGTTCACAATATAAATTGAATATGTTTTCATTTATGTTTACACTGATGTCAGAAGTTTGACACTTCCATAAATTTTAAAGTGCATATGTTAACATCGACATTTACACTAAAATTGTAAGTATTATACTTAGAATGTACATCCTTTCTTTCATCTTTCCATCCCTGCTCCGTTTGGAACTTGGGATTACCTTTTGCCTTTAGTTCTCTTTAAGAAACTAGCAATAATGCAATCACCAACCCGGGCAGTGGTGGTTCATGAATCATCATTATATACGCTAAGGCTGCCAGCCTCAAATGACTGGGACATCCACTAGCGACTTTCACATATTAAAATTCACATGATAATATACATACATATGTTAGTTCACATGTTAGTAATTGTTACGTGTCTTTTATATAGGCATATAGGTAATGTTAATATTGTAGTAACAGGATAGTTCCTGTGGACAAGATGACGTCAAGGGTAGTAAATTCTCAGACACCGCAACCAGCCCACACCACTCAGAATGATTTGAGTCCCAATGGCCGAAATGGACGATATATAATTTATTTAAGACCGCACGCAGCTCCACAAATAAATAGTTCAAGTCAACATAGAATGGCAGATAATATGCAGTAAACGATACACCGTAGGTAGACAGTTCCTGTCAGTAACGCTGTACTTTAGTTCTCAATATATTTTATCTCTTCACACTAGACACTGAGCAATTATGCTTCTTGTCAATACAGATAACTAGATGACTAGATACATCTCACCAAAGAACTTGATGTATTAGTGATAACAGAACTCCATTTTAAACACTTTAACAAGCAGGAGCTCAAACACATACGTCCACTCGCCATGACACACAATCGTAAAAGGCCCCGCACTTCTGTTTTCTAGTTTCATGTGAGCCAGCCAAGCATATCGGCTTAACGTCACTCACCCGTCTATATCAGTGACCCGTATAGAATAAACAAACAAAGAGCCCTGTTTGGCTAACCATATAAACGGCACAATCGTTATGAATGTTAATCACAACAGTAATAAAATATAGAATGTAAAATCACAACTTATGCCAATCCTGGCTCGCAGACTTTTTGCTCAGATGAAGTTAAGGAACTAGTCGATGCCTTTTTACACGTGTACTTTGGGTCATTAATTTTGACTTTAATTCCCTTTCTGACTCTGTATGTTTCCTTCAGTTTCCTCAGACAGCGGCTTTCCTTATTAAAATGATAGAGATTTCCTGGGCTGAATTGTAAGTCCTGATGAATACTCCAATAAAAGGTGTCCGGTCTGATCAATGAAAATTCTGAATTCTAACTGGCACGTCTGATGGAAAGTTATGTGGTGCTGTGTTTGTCGACTTCAAAAAAGCATTTGACATGATTGACTACACTATCTTGGTTCAAAAGTTAGAAACCCTCAGAACAGCCCTAATCCACTAAACATCATCAAATCATTCCTGGCAGATCGACAACAGTTAGTGCTCCACAACTCGACATCAGATTTCTCGAAGATAGATACAGGAGTACCACAGGGTTCTATTCTTTGACCCCTACTCTTCGCACTGTTCATCAACGACCTGCCACTACATCTAAAATATTCAACATGTGACCTCTTTGCAGATGATTGTACTATCTACACTAGTGACACTGACTGCGCGACACTTGAAATGACTCTTCAAAGCGATGTAGACAATCTAAAAAATTGGAGTAATATGAACCGTATTCCAGTAAACACAGCAACAACAAAATCTATGTTGATTACCACCAGACAGAAACTCCTAAACTTCACCAAAAGATCGCTATAGCTACATGCGGAATCAATACACATTGATCATGTAACAGAACACAAAGTTCTAGGCTTGACGATTGACCAGCACTTAACGTGGAACTCCCACATATGGAATTTAACCAAACACAGCTCAAAAGACATACCAGCTGGCCAAAATAAAACACTTCTTAGACGCAGACACTAGACTATTGTTCTACACCGCACATATACAGACACATCTAGATTACTGCTCTACACTATGGGATGGTTGCCCTGCTTCCACCTCAAAGAGACTGTACTCCCTGCATAAGAGAGCAGTACGTCTGATTACCGATAATCGCACGATACTACACGCAAGGACACGAAAGAACCCAAAATACTGTCGCTAAAAAAAGTCTCCTCTACAACAAAGCCAAGCTGACTCACGCAATTCTATCAAACAATGCCCCGCCGTACCAACGATTATTGTTTCAAACCAGTAGAAGAGAGGGACTACAATTACATCAGTTACGTCTGCCCAAACCTAGGATCGACCTGTTAAAAAAGAGTCTAGCCTACTCTGGAGCCTACTTGTGGAACAACCTTCCACACCACATAAAAAACCTACATACACAATACTCATTCAACAAAGCACTTTTCAAACTCTTGATCAACACCGATTATCTACCCTCATAGAAGTAGCCATTGTCAGTCCACATCTTATCTATGTGTCAACCTTTCTTTTCCTCTTCCGCTCGTTATTGTCTATGTGAATAATTTGTTTTATATCCATATAGTATTACTATATAATGTAATGTATGGGAGAATGTACCTGCATAGCACTATACTTTTGAAATATGTAATGTATTTGTTTGCTTAAATGTGACGATGTGTATGAGAATGAGCAGATATACATTTGTACAGCTCGAAGATGTGTCCTGCTACAGAAGTGCGTAAGAAATTATTATTTCTTTTTCCCTCAAGAATGTACGGATATAAGATAGAATGTGTTTATGTAATTTGTATATTGATGTTTAATGACACATTCAAAAATGCAGATTAATTGTTGATGAACACATAGGTGAGTGTCGGGATACAGAATGAAAGATAAAGGGCTGGATTGTCGGACAGACCTATGTCCCTGTGACGTGCAACGTAAATATAGCCACGGAGATCCGACCACCTTTGCTTCCTCAGTTAGTGTTTAGGTTTAGCGAAGGCAAAATCATGGAATTCGCTGTCTGTTGACTCACTTTTGAAGCCACGCCTATTTTCCTGTCTTTCTTGCGCTAACGAGTTGTTTACTTATTTTCGCAACATGCCAGATAACAGGGGAGCGAACCGGTCTGTTTACATGAGCTCTCATGCGAGCTGATCTGTCAATCATCGGATAGTGACAGAAAGCACGTGGGGAAAAATACCAGACTCGGCAGCAAATTCAAGGGCGATAATAATACTTCCCGACCACCGTTGATGTCCGACATTTTCAGGGAAATTAAGTATTTGATCTACGGCAGGGGGAAGAAATCTAAGAAGGCCCGTTCGCACGGCATGTCTTCTGATGTCGTTCGGCATCGCGAGTGAGTGAACCGTAGAATCCTTTATCTCGGAAGCCAAGCTCATTGATTTTCCCTGATACGACGAAGGTGTGAATTGTCACATCTCTTAGAGATATTGCACAAAATCTGTACATATACTCCGTTCTGTCCAAGTCAATTATCAAGTCTCTCAGGAAATTTTGGATAATCTAAACGCGTACGCTAGAACCTATGTGAAATAGTGCGTTAATAGCCTTCGTGGGGATTATTCTGCTTTTCTGGTAATAATATAAGTTGTGCTTAAGTGTTAAATGTGTTAAAGTTTTACCATTTTTTCACTGTGAGTCCCTAGCGTTAAGACTAGCGAAATAGCAAACGCGTAGAAATTTTCTTACCAGTGGTTCAGTTTAATGTAAAAATCTATCAACCATTTTTTTTACACCAGAAGATACGGTTTAGCTGACTAAGAATTATGCTATGAGTGACGGATAAAGTGACAGAGTAGAATGCGCATTATATTTTCATTGTGTGTAATTATATAGTGACTAGTGTTTAATGTCACGGGTAAAAACGATAGACGCCGACAATCAACTAGCTAGTAATGACAGGCGATATTTGTTAAGGGAGCGTAGTCATAATTAAATTATAATTGACAATGTGCGCTGATTGCTTTACCGGGTCGAGGGGGGAAAGGCGGCATGCCTTTACCAAACCCGTACTCGTTAAGCGACGCGCGATAGTGTAGGCTGAGATACCGTGTGCCTTTTAATTTAAGTAGGTGACGGAGAGGATAAGAGATCATACTTTAAGCTTGATAGCATAGGATATTGTGATGTTTTGTTTACTTCCTAATACAGTGCTTGATAAAAACCAGCGGCCAGCGGGGTTTTTCTATTGTGGTAATTTCTTCGGTTACTAAAGGAATAATAGTTGCCAAGGCAACATACTAACATTTTTTAACTGTACATTTGAGTAACGGGACTTACAAAATACCCAGATTTTCCATTCAATTTTATCAGCCCGCTGATACATAACATTTTTCCAGACTTCTGACAGTCGTTTACCCAAGTGGATTTTATTCAGAAGAATATGCTGTTTCATAATCGGTACTCACCCCAGAGCAAGCCGATAGGAGTATTATCATCATCATCATAATTAACAGTTTAGCAATCATATGTTTTCCTGCTGTTTACTGGGAATGCCATATCTCAGAGAGTTCCGGCATTAAATATTCTAGGTGACAAATGTGTATCCAGAAATCTACCACCAAATTAGGCATTCCCTGTGTAAAATTTAATTATTATTGGGGGGACTGGGGCCCGATTCGGATGATACCAACTACTGGACTTTATATGCACATTCATGGATTATTCTTCCAAAAGATTGTTTCACCAGTTTAGGTAAGGAGCGAATGAGTGGCCACGAATAACAGAGAAAGCGAGAGAGAGAGAGAGAGAAAAATTTTCTTTTTTTTCAGGAAACATTGTACCTGTAAACTTCTGTTTCTTAACTATTGTTTATTTTTTTTACTGGATAGCATTTTAGTGGGAACTTGACCTTTCCTTTACTGTCTATTCTATACCCTAGTGTTAATCTTTTACCTTTTGGGTTATTAACTTCCTTTGGGATCTTTTTTTCTCAACAAGGGGGAGGGCACTTATTGGGTTATTTTTCTATGTCTGTAAACATGATTATATTGATATATATATCCATAGTTTTTTCTCACGTTTGTGCGTATTGTTGTCACATAATTGTGTGTGCGTGGGCGTGTGTAGTGTAACTTATATTTCATACAGGGAGAGAAAGGTCGTCTGATATTAAAATATAGTCGTATAGATAGGCTGAACTAGAGAAACTACTAGAGACAGATCTTCCTCTTACACTATTCCCTCGTGAAAATCTATTTCTTACACCTTTATTCTCACATATTTACCACTATCACCTCTGCCTAGACGGGACCATAAATATCTTCTGACCTATCTTTAAAAATTTACGACAGTCCCCAATTCTTTACCCTTTTAAATAAAGTTATGGCCATCTGTCCCTCCTACTTATTCTGCTCTTGGGTTAAGGAGGGCAAAGAAATAACATCAAGTCTCACCTCCTTCAATAGCAGACTGTCAAATACTTCATGAGTTCTGATACCATGCCACCTTATCTGATTATGTTCGAAATCATAATTTTTTATTTTTAAATTAAAAAAAAAAAAAAATTAAATTAAATTAATTAACTTTTTTTTTAAATTTCATTTTTTAAAATTTTATTATAATGTTTGTTTAATGACAAATACTTAATTTTGATTATGACTGCATACTGTAAATGTACGCTGTTTATTATCTTTATAATGTTGCATGCCTTCATATTAATGCTTTAAGTGACATGTGGGAATGAAAGGATATAATATGCAAGATAAATGAGAGTAGAAGGGCAGAATGTTAGACGGGTCTGCGCGGCCACTTCTTAACCCTTCGAAAATAAAGTTTGTTCGTTCGTTCTTTGGCAAGCGTGAATCTAGCAGTGAAAAAAACACTGAAATGTGTCAGGTTATTTTCACTGTCTTACCCCACTTTGTTTGTTATGGAGCTCAAATGATCAGCCAATCTGATTTGAATATTTTGCATGACTCATCTAGTGCAAAATTTCAAACATTACGTTTCTGAAAATGGGCTGTAAACCTCCGATTGCCGGGCAGGCGAACTCACAGACATATCGGTTACCTCACACGACAATGTTTGTAAGATTTAACAAATTATTACTTTTGCTAAAGTAATGTCTTATCTGTTGCTTGAGCACACACAAAATCCGTCCCTTTACAACCTTTGCATAGACGCACTCGTGCCTTATCAGTGATTATGCAGATTGCGCTGGGCGATGTACGTGTTAATATGTGTACTGATATTGGCCGCGCCTGCAATTAACCAACTTGGTTGCTGATAATTTTCTCTCAACCGCTCCTGCAAATGTTTAATATTATCATCCACCAGGAGTGTCAGATAAACAGACAAGACACAATATACTGAAAGTAGCGAAAGAATATAGATACAAAATAAATGTTACTTAGCAGAGAAAGAAAGAAAGAAAGTGCTACAATTGAAAGCACGCAATAAAATCCGTACCACAAATGCACCGATTCCTGCCGCAGTGAAACAGAGATTAGGAAGAAGAAGGGATCGCCGCAGTCCATTCTGTGACAAAGTGGAATTCTTATTATTATGGTATAGCTCTGTTTAGAGTGTACTTATTGAATTGACTGAGACAAACATGCAGTACATTCAAAATGATTAAATCGAAGTTAAATTTGTATAATTACAAATAACAAATTTAATAATCATCAAAGTTTTAACAGTTTTAGAAAAAAATAAATAATGATTGATCAGGAAAATTATCATTACTTTTGTGATGGACTGATTATTTTATGTAAGAAGTCACTTGGCTGCTTATAGGTTTCACTTAGCTGCCAATGGTAGTTTCTTCTCCCGGTGAGTTTTTTGGGTTCTGTGCAGATAGGTCACTGGAGTTCTCGCGTCTCTGGTCAAAATTGTAGGGCGCAGAACGTTCCCAGAAATGTCAGGGAGTGTCTACGAAGTTGGTCCCTCGTCTTTAAGCTCAGGCCACTTTTCCTTCTTGTTCCAGAGATAGTACCCTCAACTGGTACCACCAACAACTGTGGTAAAGGAATAGAAACAAAACGCTCTCCTGAGTATTGCGTTTTCCGACACATAGTTATTGGTCCCTTTCTCCTATTCCACCATCCCATCTACCTCAGACTTTACCCTCGATGAGAATTAAACTTAATCCTTCGAGAGGAAACTTTCTTTACATTTAAATTGAATAGCTTTATATTTACTTTACATTCAAATGAAAAGGTAAATAGTATAGATAGAATATGTTTACATTATCATCTACACTGTTTGGAAAGTGTTCACAATATAGATTGAATATATTTTCATTTACATCTACACTGATTGAAAAGCTTTGAAACTTTCATTAATTTTAAAGTGGATATGTTTAAATAGATATTTACACTGGTTTGAAAATTAAAGATTATAATTATAATGTACATCACCTTTCCCTCCCTGCTCCATATGGAACTTGGGACTACCTATGCTTTTTAGTTCTCTATAAAAAAAACCCAGCAATAAAGCAGTCACCAGCCTTTGCAGTGGTGGTTCAAGAATTCATCATTCTATGTGTTGAGGTTGCCAGCCTCAAATGACATGGACATTTTTTTTAGGAATTTTGTTTTTTCAATATTCAAGTGGTGGGCGGGTGAGTCTTTTTATATAATTATACATACACATATACATACAGGGTAATATTTGGGTATTGGGTTTATAGCACTGGTTGTTTATGGTGTGTATATTAAGATATTAGTGTGGGTTGGTGGGGGGGTGTGTGTGTATATGGTGTTTGTATGAAGTATTGGTATTTGTTTGTGTTTTTATGTGGTGTGTTTTATGGGTGTGTATATGTGTGTGTATATGTGTTTATATGTTGTATATATGTGTGTGTTTTTGTTGTTATATGTTTGTGTATATGTGACGGATATGGTGTGTATATGTTGTGTGTATATGTTTGTACTGTGTGTGTAGTTATATGTTAGAGTTCTAAACCCTTCCAAGGTGGGATTTGAAATTCGTTTGGTTCTCACCTTTTAGAAGAAAAACATGTCAGGATTTGTGTTATTTCGATGGATAGTACCATGTTTTGTTGCAATTATAGAATAAAAGATACACTAGATATTAGTGGTGTCAGAATATTTTTTCCGTATGTGACTCGAAACCCTCGAATCGGTCGGTTGGATCGGAGGGTAATCAGTGAGAAACAACGATTCACTATCGTAAAAACAAGCTATGTTTTTCATAACAGAACCAGGCTCGACAGTAAACATGACTCACTCTAATAACTTGGGGGCTAAGGAGATTTCTAAAATTGGATACTGGAATGTAAGAACTATGTATCAAGACGGAAAATTGGAAGAAGTAATTAAAGAAATGGATAATTATAAGTTGGACTTATTGGGTGTCAGCGGGATTTTTCGATGATTTACGGGTGAACTGAGGGCATAAAATATATTTCAGAAGAAAAAGAAGCAAATTTTATTTGACTTGTTTTGGTCGAGTAAATGAAAATAATCGTCACACAGAGGGAGTAGCCATCCGTAATGACACAGAAAGCAGCAGCATCACTTATGTCAGTGAAACCTCGTTGTGGCAGACACCATCTTTCCACATAAGAATATCCACAAGATAACATGGAATTCACCTGATGGCAGAACTAAGAACCAGATAGATCACTTCTGCATAAGCGCTAAATTTCGCTCATCAGTTCAAGACGTCAGAGCATACAGAGGTGCAGAGATCGGAAGCGATCATAACCTCTGCATAGCTAAACTGAGAATTAAACTGAAGAAGTTATACCAACAGAATAAAAATAGAAGAATAGATGTACACAGACTGCAATCAAATGATATAAAGGAGGAATATAATGTCAAAATGAACAACTATTTCGATGCTTTAGGCAAAATTGACAACGATATCACCACCAAGACAATCGATACTAAATGGGAACAACTGAGAACAGCAATGACAGAAGCAGCAGTAGCGACCACCGGATACCTAGTACATAAAAAGAAAAAATGGATGAGAGAAGATACTTGGGATAAAATACAAGAAAGGAAAACAGCAAAACTTAAACTACTAGCGGCAAGTACACATAATGCAGTTGAATCTTGCAAACTAACTTATAACTTGTTAAATAAAGAAGTGAAGACAAAAACTCGAAGAGATAAAAGACATTTCATCAATGAACTGGCCGTAGAAGCTGAAAATGCTGCAAGAACTGGTAATAGTAGGTGCCTTTATCAAATTACAAAACAACTATGTCACCAGCCTACTGCTATGGAAACACCTGTTAAAGGTAAATTAGGGAATTCAATACCAACAGAAAAAGAACAAATGAAGAGATGGGCTGAGCACTTCATGGAGGTGCTAAACAGACCACCACCAACAGTAACACCTGATTTTAATAATGAAACACTCACAACCACCTTGCCAATAACTTGCGATGAATTCACGCTGGACGAGATCAAACAAGCCGTTAAAAGATTAAAAAATTTTAAAGCTGCTGGAGTTGACGAAATTTCAGGGGAAATGATTAAAGCAGTTAATGACAACAACCTCTTGAGAATTTTAGATATTATAAATGAAGTATGGAGAGAAGAACAACCACCACAACAATGGAAAGACAGTATTATTGTAAAGTTACCGAAGAAAGGTGATCTATCAGACTGTAATAACTGGCGTGGTATATCTCTATTATCAGTACCTGGAAAATTATTATGTTGCATGATGTTAGAAAGACTTAAATTCATGCTGACGAAAAGATCAGAGAAGAACAAGCGGGTTTCAGGCCGAAACGATCATGTATTGATCAAATATTCACACTAAGAACAATTATAGAAGAATCAGTGGAAAGGCAATCGCCACTTATTATCACCTTCGTCGATTTTCAAAAAGCCTTTGATAGTCTACACCGCCCATCATTGTGGAAGATACTTACAATCTATGGTTTTCCAACAAAATATGTGAATATAATCAAAGCGCTATATGACAATGCAAGATGTTGTGTTAGAACAAATAAAGGGAATACAGAATGGTTTACAGTAGAAACAGGGGTGAAACAAGGCTGTATTATGTCACCACTACTTTTTGGAATAGCTATTGATTGGGTTATGAGAAACTATACCCACAATGAACAATTGGGTATAAAATGGACAAATGGAAAATTCCTGGGGGACCTGGATTTCGCAGATGATGTAGCATTCTTAAGTTCAACACCAAGACAATCCCAAGAAGCAATAAATAATTTGTGTCATCTCTCGGTTAAAATAGGTCTCCAAATAAATGCCTCTAAAACTAAAGCTATGAACTTTTCTAACGAGACCTTTGATATCATCTTGAACGGGGAAAAACTACAGAAAGTTGAAAGTTTCAATTATTTAGGCAGTAAAATGACTCAGGATGGTGACACAACAAGAGAAATCCATACTAGAATTGCTTTGGCAGCTAGCGCCTTCAATAGATTATCTAACATTTGGAAATTACGATCATTGAATATACATACCAAGCTTCGTCTGTTTAATTCAAATGTTATCTCAGTGTTAACATACGGCTGTGAGAGTTGGAAAATAACAAAATCATTGGAGAACAAGCTGAATACATTCGAGAACAAATGTCTTAGAAAACTCATGAACATCAGTTGGAAAGAATTCAAGACTAATCGACAAATAAGAGAAGACTCTAGGCAGAAATATGTCTCCGACATGGTCATATATCGGTCATGTCCTACGAAGCCGACTAAAAATGGATAAAAAATAATATTTAAATTTTTTATTTTATTTTTTTTTATATATATATGATTTAATTTTTTTATATTAATATTTTATTTAAATTTTTAAATATGTTAAAAAGAATATAAATTTTTTTACTTTTTTTTTAAATATTTTTTATATTTAATATAAAAAAGATTTATTCCTTTTAATATTTAAACATAAATTATTTATAAATATGTAACATTATAATTTGTTTTTTACTTTTTAAAAAACATTAATAATAAATTTTATGATTTATATTAAAATATAATATTTTTTTGAATTTTTTTTTTGTTTTTTTTTTTAATATTTTTATAATATATATATTTTTTTTAATTTTTAATAATTTTATTAATAATAAAAATAAAGTATTTTATTTATAAATATTATTTATTATTTTTAATAATTTTTAAATTTAAATTTTTTAATTTTTTTAAAATATTTTAATTTTTTTTATTTATTTTAATTTTTTTTTTTTTTTTAATATTATTAATTTTTTTTTTTAATATTTTAATATAAATTTTTTTTTTTATTAATTTGAAAATTTTAAATATTTATGTAAAAACATTTTTTTTTTTTTTATTTTTAAATATTAAATTTTTGTATTTTAAATATTTTTTGGGAATAAAAATAACTTTTTATATTTAATTTTAAAATTTTTTTTTTTTTTTTAAATATATTTATTTTTTTAATTTTTTATTTATTTTTTTTTTAAATAATAATTATTTTAAAATAATATAAATAATATATAAATAAATTAAAAATTATTTTTTAAATAATTTTTTTATAATTTTTTTAAATTTTTATTAATAAAACAAAAATAAAAAATTTATAAAAATTTAAAAAAATGTTTTAATTTAACATAAAAATACAATTTTTAAATTATTTTTAATCAGGTTGTTAATATATAAAAAAAAATAAATTATAATAAAAAATAAAATAATTTTTTTTTTTTATCCAAATTAAAATAAAAAATAAAATTTAATATTTTATTAATAAATTAATTTTAATAAATAAAAATAAAAAAATAAAAATTATTAAAAATAAATTTAATAAAATTTAAAAATTTATTTTTATTTAAAAACAATTCCGAAAATTAAATAAAAATAATAAAAAAATAAAAAAAAATAACAAAAAAAAAAAATTTATTTTTTTAAAAAATATTTTAATTTTAATAATAAAATAAAAAAAAAAAATAATATAAATTAAAAATTTTCAAATTATAAATTTCTTTTTAAAATTTTAATAAAAAAATTAAATTAAAATTAAAAATTTTTTAATAAATTAATTAAAAATAAATTTTTATATATTAAAATAAAATAAAAAAAATATTATAAAAAAAAATATTGGTTTTTAAATTAATAAATAAATTTATAAAAAAAAAAAAAAAAAAATAATTATTTTATTATTTTATAAAAAAACTTAAATATTTATTAAAAAAAATATAAATAAAAAAAAAAATATAAATTAAAGATAAATAATAAAATAAATTAAAAATTATTAAAAAATAATATAAAATAAAATATTGGTAAAAATATATATATAATATAAAATACATAACCATAATATATAAAAAAATAATATAAAAAAAATATAAAAAAAAAAAAATATTTCCAAATAAAAAAAAAAAAAATAAAATTAAAATATAATTTTTTAATCTTAATATAAAATTAGATAATAAAAAAATTTTATAAAAAAAAAAAAAAAAATATAAAACAAAATTCGTAATAAAATAAATAAAAGGATAAAAAAATAAATTGTTTATCAAAAAATAAAAAAATAACGATATTTATTTTTCATACACAATATAAAAAAAAATTGTTAACAACCCCACTTCAAAAATTAGTATAGTATATGGTGGATACTACATTATAATATATGGTACAATAAAAATATATAACAACAATTAAAAAGAAAAACAAAAGTTATATATTATATAAATTGTATTCCTTTGCGAAGTTTATGATGTTATATTTTTAATTTTTGGTATTTTTTCCCCCAGCTATTGTTTTGTAAATACTATTATATAATAAATCAAATTTGTGAGAAATTTTATGATAAAAAAAATAAGTTTATATTAACCCACAAATAAATAAACACCATATGCAAATTTCGTAACCCCACAAAAATATAACACGATTATATAATACCACCCCCCCAAAAATAAAAAAAAAAACAATTTTATATAAACCCCACATTATAAATAGTCCCCCCCCCCGGAACACATATTTAATAATATTAAAAATAAAATATCCTACCCAGATATATTTTGTAAGGAATATAAAAAGTTTAAAATATATAAAATTTATGAATATTTAAAAAATATAACAGCTAATATAAATAAAAATATAAAATATACTAATATACTTAAATAAAAATATTTGTTAAAATAAAATGTTTATAAAAAAAAAAATATATACATTCACGTTTCCAAATGAAAAAATTTAAAAAAACTACAGAAACATGTATGCGCAATAATTTTTTCTTTCCAACTGATGTTCATGATTTTCTAAGACATTTGTTCTCGAATGTATTCAGCTTGTTCTCCAATGATTTTGTTATTTTCCAACTCTCACAGCCGTATGTTAACACTGAGATAACATTTGAATTAAACAGACGAAGCTTGGTATGTATATTCAATGATCGTAATTCCCAAATGTTAGATAATCTATTGAAGGCGCTAGCTGCCAAAGCAATTCTAGTATGGATTTCTCTTGTTGTGTCACCATCCTGAGTCATTTTACTGCCTAAATAATTGAAACTTTCAACTTTCTGTAGTTTTTCCCCGTTCAAGATGATATCAAAGGTCTCGTTAGAAAAGTTCATAGCTTTAGTTTTAGAGGCATTTATTTGGAGACCAATTTTAACCGAGAGATGACACAAATTATTTATTGCTTCTTGGGATTGTCTTGGTGTTGAACTTAAGAATGCTACATCATCTGCGAAATCCAGGTCCCCCAGGAATTTTCCATTTGTCCATTTTATACCCAATTGTTCATTGTGGGTATAGTTTCTCTCATAACCCAATCAATAGCTATTCCAAAAAGTAGTGGTGACATAATACAGCCTTGTTTCACCCCTGTTTTCTACTGTAAACCATTCTGTATTCCCTTTATTTGTTCTAACACAACATCTTGCATTGTCATATAGCGCTTTGATTATATTCACATATTTTGTTGGAAAACCATAGATTGTAAGTATCTTCCACAATGATGGGCGGTGTAGACTATCAAAGGCTTTTTGAAAATCGACGAAGGTGATAATAAGTGGCGATTGCCTTTCCACTGATTCTTCTATAATTGTTCTTAGTGTGAATATTTGATCAATACATGATCGTTTCGGCCTGAAACCCGCTTGTTCTTCTCTGATCTTTTCGTCAGCATGCAATTTAAGTCTTTCTAACATCATGCAACATAATAATTTTCCAGGTACTGATAATAGAGATATACCACGCCAGTTATTACAGTCTGATAGATCACCTTTCTTCGGTAACTTTACAATAATACTGTCTTTCCATTGTTGTGGTGGTTGTTCTTCTCTCCATACTTCATTTATAATATCTAAAATTCTCAAGAGGTTGTTGTCATTAACTGCTTTAATCATTTCCCCTGAAATTTCGTCAACTCCAGCAGCTTTAAAATTTTTTAATCTTTTAACGGCTTGTTTGATCTCGTCCAGCGTGAATTCATCGCAAGTTATTGGCAAGGTGGTTGTGGGTGTTTCATTATTAAAATCAGGTGTTACTGTTGGTGGTGGTCTGTTTAGCACCTCCATGAAGTGCTCAGCCCATCTCTTCATTTGTTCTTTTTCTGTTGGTATTGAATTCCCTAATTTACCTTTAACAGGTGTTTCCATAGCAGTAGGCTGGTGACATAGTTGTTTTGTAATTTGATAAAGGCACCTACTATTACCAGTTCTTGCAGCATTTTCAGCTTCTACGGCCAGTTCATTGATGAAATGTCTTTTATCTCTTCGAGTTTTTGTCTTCACTTCTTTATTTAACAAGTTATAAGTTAGTTTGCAAGATTCAACTGCATTATGTGTACTTGCCGCTAGTAGTTTAAGTTTTGCTGTTTTCCTTTCTTGTATTTTATCCCAAGTATCTTCTCTCATCCATTTTTTGAACTTTTTATGTACTAGGTATCCGGTGGTCGCTACTGCTGCTTCTGTCATTGCTGTTCTCAGTTGTTCCCATTTAGTATCGATTGTCTTGGTGGTGATATCGTTGTCATTTTGCCTAAAGCATCGAAATAGTTGTTCATTTTGACATTATATTCCTCCTTTATATCATTTGATTGCAGTCTGTGTACATCTATTCTTCTATTTTTATTCTGTTGGTATAACTTCTTCAGTTTAATTCTCAGTTTAGCTATGCAGAGGTTATGATCGCTTCCGATCTCTGCACCTCTGTATGCTCTGACGTCTTGAACTGATGAGCGAAATTTAGCGCTTATGCAGAAGTGATCTATCTGGTTCTTAGTTCTGCCATCAGGTGAATTCCATGTTATCTTGTGGATATTCTTATGTGGAAAGATGGTGTCTGCCACAACGAGGTTTGATATTTCACAAAGTTCTAGAAGTCTTTCGCCATTTTGATTCATACAGCCTATTCCATGAGTACCGAGATATCTTTTGTACTCCATCGTATGTTGTCACCTACTTTTGGCGTTAACACATATCAACCCATCCCTGCTATTATGTCATGCTTGGGTATTGTGTTGATGGTACTTAGAAGTGCTTCATAGAAGTCATCTTTTGTGGTATCAAGAGCGTCGTTAGTTGGTGCATAACAGTGTACAATTGAGAGCTTGAAAAATCGTGTCTGAAATCTAGCTAATATTAGCCTCTCATTGATAGGTACCCAGCTGATAAGCGATGCTGCTGCTTTCTGTGTCATTAGGATGGCTACTCCCTCTGTGTGACGATTATCATTACTACCAAGTAAAAAAAAGCTTTTTTTTCTTCTGAAATAAATTTTATGCCCTTCCCAACCACCAATTCTACACTCGCTGACCCACCCAAAAAGTACAACACCCCATAAATATCCATACTCTTTAAATACATCTTACCAATTCCGTCTTGATACATAGTTCTTACATTCCAGTATCCAATTTTAAAAATCTCCTTAGCCCCCAAGATATTAGAGTGAGTCATGTTTACTGTCGAGCCTGGTTCTGTTTCGGTAACAATAGCTTGTTTTACGATAGTGAATTGTTAACTCACTGATCAACCCTCCGATCCAACCGACCGATTCGAGGGTTTCGAGGTCAGTTATAGGAAAATATCTACACCACTAGATACTCTGGTGTATCTTTTATTCTATAATTTAACATAACATGGTACTATCCATCGAAATACACACATTCCTGATGTTTTTCTTTCGGCGTCTAAGGTGAGAAACGAATTTCACCTCCATCTTGGAAGGGTAGATAACTCTACATATACACATATACATATACACACACATATACACACACATATACACACACATATACACACACATATACACACACATATACACACACATATACACACACATATACACACACATATACACACACATATACACACACATATACACACACATATACACACACATATACACACACATATACACACACATATACACACACATATACACACACATATACACATATACACATATATATATATGTGTGTGTGGTGTGTATATTTGTATATGTGTATATGTGTATGTATATGTATGTATATATATATAGATTGCCACGTGAATATTGATATGTGAAAATTACTAAATGGATGTCCATGTCATTTGAGGCTGGCAACCTCAACACATAGAATGATGAATTCTTGAACCACCACTGCAAAGGCTGGTGACTGCTTTATTGCTGGGTTTTTTTTATAGAGAACTAAAAAGCATAGGTAGTCCCAAGTTCCATATGGAGCAGGGAGGGAAATGTCTAGGGACATAATACTTATGATCTAAAAATTTTCATACAAAGATGTTAATAACAAGTTATACATAAATTTTCAACCAGTGTAAATATCTATTTAATCTATCCAATTTAAAATTAATGAAAGTTGTCAATAGCTTTTCAATCAGTGTCAATGTAAAAGAAAAAAAATCCAATCAATATTGTGATACACCTACTTTCCAAACGAGTGGACCCATGATATATGTAAACCTTCCATCCTAACTAATACTATTTAACCTATTTCCTCATTTGAATGTAAAGTAAATATAAAGCTATTCAATTTAAATGTAAATATAGTTTTCTGTTGAGGGATTAAGTTTAATTCTTATCGAGGGTAAAGACTGATGTAGATGGTATGGTGGAATAGGATTAGGAAGACATAAGCATGTATGTCGGGAAACGCAGTACTCAGGAGAGCGTTTTGTTTCTATTCTTTTAACTTACTAGTTGGTGGTACCAGTTCAGGGTACTGTCTCTGGAACAAGAAGGGAAAAGTAGCCTGAGCTTTAAGACGAGGGACCAACTTCGTAGACACTCCCTGACACTTTTGGGAACGTTGCTGCCCCTACAACTTTAGACCACAACGCTGAAACGACGCCCATGACCATACTACTGCAAGAACCACTAAAAACCACTCATCGGGAAGAGCAACTACCGTCATTGACAGCTAAGTGAAACCCTATAAGCAGCCAAGTGACCTCTTTTACATAAAATAATCTATTCCATCACAAAAGCGGTATGAAAAACTTTCCTGATCAAAATAAATATTAATTCAATTTTTTTCTAAACCAATTAAAACCTTTGATGACTTAAAAACAATCTGTTATTTGTAAATATACAAATTTAACGTCGATTTATTCATTTTGAATGTACTGCATGTTTGTCTCAGTCAGTTTACTAAATACACTCTAAACAGAGCTATCCCATAATAAGAAGAATTCCACTGAGTAATTCAGGGTGGGGGCTTGAACGAGCTGAAATTAATAATTGCTTAATTCTTCTAAGACTGCGGCAGACCGTGCATAAGTGGTAACAATTTTACCCTTGCGTGCAATGCGGAATGGTTCACTTCTTCTTTCGGAAATATATTCTCGAACACTAAGTAAGATAGAAACCACCATTGTATCTATATTCCTTTCGCTTACTTTCAATATTAATGTCTTGTCTGAAAGTAGACACTCCTGGTGAAGGATAATATTAGAACATTTCAGTTTTTTGAGCAATTGAGAGGACCCACTACTGCAAAACCAACATATGTTAATTGTCAATTCCGTGCCAAAATTATAATACATAATTAACTGAATTACTTTCAGCCCAAAGCTCAAAAATGAAGGTCAAAATTTCCTCTGATAAGGTGGACGGTAAGAACCGTATATAAAAGTTCCAATAATGAAACGTATTGTTATGCTGTGCTCAAACAACAGATAAACATTTACTTTAGGCTTCCCGGAAGTAAGATGCACCATTATGTCCCTATCTTACATACATCTGTCCAAGAGTAACCGATGATCTCGAAGGTTAATACCTTTGAAGCCCCTCAATCGGTAGGGTTTATAGCCCATTTTCAGAAACGTAATTGTTGGACCACTACTGCAGAGCACTAGACAAAACCGTCACAGCAGAGAGATATTCAAGATAGAGATTGAGACTGAGATCAGGGAGGAGAAACAAATATATAAAAAAAGTAAGATCAGTGATAAATAAATACCCTGACTACATTTCAGATGTTTTTTTCACTGCTAAATTAATTTCGCATTTTTCAAAGTTTCGAACAAACAAACTTTATCTTTCTGTTTAGGTTTAAGAATGCCCATGACCGGATACCTCGTGGCCGTAACAGTTCAGCCGTCTTCTACTCTCTTTTATCCTTGCATTTTAGTATCCTTTCATTCCTACACACCACCTTAAAGCATAAATAATGCGACAGGAGAATATCCATAACATTAAAAATTTTTAAACAGCGTACCTTTTACGCACGTATGCAGAAATGCATAATCAACAGGCGGCTCAAGTGATTTTGTCATTCATCGAATAGCATAATTTAAAAAATAAAATACGCCGAACGGAAATGTATTGAAATTTGAAAAATTCAGAGATTTAAGAAAATATCATCACCCCTAACCGCAGTTGTGTTATATTGTCTGTTTGTCTTTTCAATACATTGTCCAGAAAAATTCTGTCCTGAAATTGTATATGGATAAGAAAAATATTTACTTTGTTGATCAATATTGAATTATAGGCCGCGGAACTAAGGACAATACTAGCAGAGGCATTATACAAATATATTCGAAATTAGAATCGTTTTCAAGATCTGTATTTGTAACAGTGTTTTGTTTTTGCATTATTATTTTAGCATTAGTAACAGCAACTGATAATAAGCGAGCAATCAGAAGAAAGAATTGAGGCCCAAGAGATATGGATATAAACAAAATAATGGGGCACGTCTCATGGAAAGAGAAGAAAACAAATGAAGAGCTCCTAGTTTGGTTTGGTTTTGGTTTTAAGGAATATCTTCATTGCGCGCAGACAACTCTAACAGTACTCCGACCTCCTCCCTTAGATCACACAAGGAGAATTTTAGCACAGTGCTCAAACTCCGTAGCACCGACGAGAATCCCAATGTGTGCATATAGGAATCACACATTCTATAAATGTTTTGTGGTTGGTAGGTCTATAATTTAAAAAGGTCCTAGAAAATCTAGGAATGAAAAGAAAATATAACGAAGGAGATCAAAATTAGACAGCTAAAATATTTAGCCCATGTCAATAGACATAACACCTTAGTGAAGACCACAATAGAAGAAAGAAACAAACGTGCAAGAAGAACACGGCGTTATAAGTGGGAAGATAACATCAGGAGATGAACAAGAGTCTATCAGAGTGTAACATCAAGACAAGAGACAGAAGACGTTGCAGCCGACCTTCGTTGTGAAAATGGCACTGATGATGATGAACAGCAAGTGCGTTCTATGTAGTTCTCGGGAGTCTCTGGTGAGACAGAGAAAGAACAGGGCCACTGTCCTCTCCAGAAATATCATAAGAAGCAACTAATACTAGGTTGTGAATTGAGCCGACAACCTCATCACGTCAAAAATATTCTACATATAAAAATCTCAGCTTTTTCTGTCAGTGCTTAACGCCAAGGGATGCAAATTTGGTTGAAAGTTAGATATTCTGGATTACACGTGTCACCTAGAATATTTTAATGCCGGAACTCTCAGAGATAAGCATTCCAGGAAACAGCTAGGAAAACACTCAATGATTGCTAAACTGATTACCATATGATTAAATGAAACTAATACTCTCTATCGGCTTGCTCTGGTTGAGTACAAGATCTAAAACACATCATATTCCCTTCTGAATAAAAATCCACTTGGGTAAACGACAGTCAGAAGTCTGAAAAATGTTGATTGTATCATGACGGGCTGAAAAAATTCCAATGGGAAAATCTTGTATTTTGTAAGACCCGAAACTCAAATGTACAGTATCAAAAAATCTTAGTATGTCAGCCTTGGCATACTATTTCACTTAAGCTATTTTTTTATATACATCCTTAGTAACCGAAGAAAGCTACCACAATAAAAAACCCCGCCTGGCCTGCTGGTTTTATACAAGCACTGTCTTAAAGGAAGTAATACAAAAAACATTGTCAACAAACCCTCCTTCATTACTATCAACCCCCTTAAAGTATGAATTCTCTTATCCAATCTCCGTCACCAATTTTTTATTTAAAAGGCACACGGTATCTCAGCCTACACTATCGCGCGTCGCTTAACGTAGTACGTGTTTGGGTAAAGGCAGCCCGCCTTTCCCCACGACCGTAAAGCATCATCGCACATATCTATTAAAATTTAAATTATACACCTCCCATAACAAATATCGCCTGTCAATACTAGCTAGTTGAATGACGGCGTGCTATCGTTATTACCCTGACTTAAACACAAGTCCCACTATAAAAATAACACACACTGGAAAATATAATGCCATTCTACTCTGTCACTTTATCCGTCACTCATAGCATAATATCTTAGTCAGCTAAAACCGTATCTATCAGTGTAAAAAAAATGGTTTGATAGATTTAAAACATTAAACTGAACCACTGGTATAAAATTCATTCTACGCGTTTTTTGCTATTCGCTAGTACATAACGATAGGGACTCACAGTAAAAAAAGTAAAACTTTAACACATTTAACACTTAAGCACAACTTATATTATTACCAGAAAATCCGAATAATCCCCACGAAGGCCTAAGTAAACGCGACTATTTCACTATAGGTTTAACTATGCGTACGCGTTTAGATAAATCCAAAATTATCCTGAGAGACCTTGATAATTGACTTGAACAGAACGGAGTATATGGTTACATAAATTATGTGCAAATATCTCCTAAGCGATGAGACAATTCCACACCTTCGTCAGTATCATGGAAAATCAATGAGTCTTAGCTTCCGAGATAGAATAGATTCTACGGTTCACTCACTCGCGCATGCCGAACGACATCAGAAGAACAGCCGTTGCGAGCGGGCCTTCTTAGATTTCTTCCCCTATGCCGTATATCAAATACTTAATTACCCAGAAAATGTCGGAACATCAACGGTGTTCGGGAAGTATTATTATCGCCCTTGATTTTGGGCTGCCGATTCTGGTAGTTTTCCCCACGTGCTTTCTGTCAACTATCCGATGATTGACAGATCACTCGCCATGAGAGCTCGATGGTAGAACAGACCGTTTCGCTCCCCTGTTTATCTGGGCAATGGTTTGCAAAAATAAGTAAACAACTCGTTAGCGCCAAGAAAGACAGGAAAAATAGGCGTGGCTTCAAAAGTTGATGTCCAACAGACAGCGAATTTTCCATGATTTTGCCTTCGCCTAAACCCTAAACACTAACTGAGGAAGCAACGTGGTCGGATCTCCGTGGCTATATTACGTTGCACGTCACAGGGACATCGGTCTGTCCTACAATCCAGCCCTTTAATCTTTCCATTCTGTTTCCCGACACTCACCTATGTGTTCATCAACAATTAATCTGCATTTTTTGAATGTGTCATTAAACATCAATAATACAAATTACATAAACACATTCTATCTTATATCCGTACCTTCTTGAGGAAAAAGAAATAATTATTTTCTTACGACACTTCAGTAGCAGGACACCTCTTCGAGCTGTACAAATGTAGATCTGCTCAATTCTCATACACAACGTCACAAATTATAAGCAAACAAATACATAACATATTTTCAAAAGTAAAGTGGCCTAATGCAGGTACAATTCCTCCCCATACATTACATTATCTAGTAATACTAATATTGATATAAAAACAAATTATTCACATAGACATTAATAGCGGAAGAGGAAAAGAAAGGTTTGACACATAGATAAGATGTGGACTGACAATGGCTACTTCTACTGAGGGTAGATAAATCGGAGTTGATCAATAGATTGAAAAGTGCTTTGTTTGAATGAGTATTGTTGTATGTAGGTTATTTTATGTGGTGTGGAAGGTGTTCCACAAGTACGCTCCCAGAGTAGGCTAGACACCTTTTTTAACAGTCCGATCCTCTAGGTTATTTGGCAGACGTTAACTGATGAAATTGGTAGTCCCGCTCTTCATCACTGTTATGAAACAATTTGAATCAGTTTGGAAAATACGGCGGGTGCATTTGTTTGATAGAATTGCGGTTAGTCAACTTGGCTTTGTTTGTAGAGGTATACTTTTTTAGCCGACAGTATTTTTGTGGTTCTTTCGTGACCCTTGCGTGTAATAGTATCCGTGCGATTATTAAGTAATAAGACGTACTGCTCTCATATGCAGGGAGTACAGTCCCTCTTTGAGGTGGAAGGCTAGGGCAACCATCCCCCAGGTAGTTGTTAGAGCAGTTAATCTAGATGTGTCTGTATATGTTCGGTGTAGAATACAATAGTCTAGTGTCTGCTTCTAAGACGTGTTTTAAATTTGCTCAGCTGGTATATGTCTTTTGAGCCAGTGTTTGGTTAAGATGTTAAGATGAGGAGTGTTCCACGTTAAGTGGCTGGGAACAATCGTCAAGCTAGAACTTATTGTGTTCTGTTACATATCAATAGCTGTATTTTTCTTTCCGCATGTAGCTATAGGCGATCTTTTGGGAAATGAAGTTTAGAGTTTTCTGTCTGGTGGTAATCAACATAGATTTTTGGGGGGTGTGGTTTTGGTGGGCGGGTGTTGTAGCTGGGAATACGGGTTTCGAAATGGGCTCCACATATTAAGATGTTCTAGCAACGCTTTGAAGAGTCAGTTCAAGTGTCGCGCAGTCCGTGACACTATTGGTAGATAGTACATCAACCTGCAAACCGAGTTGGTCACATAAATACTTGAATATATTTTAACGATAGTAGAGTGGCAGTGTCCGATGAATGAAGCAGTGGCCTAAGAGTAGGGGTACAAACAATAGAAACCCTGTTGTACGGGTTCCCGTAATCCTATCATACGCGAAATCTGATGTCGAGTTGATGGAGCACTAACTGTTTGTCGATCTGCCAGTTTGAATGAAACTGATGAAGGTTAGTGGATTAGGGCTGTTCTGAGGGTTTTTGTTTAACTTGTGGACCCGAAGATAGTGTAGTCCCCACTGCCAAAAAACATGTCAAATTAGTTTTTGAAAGTCCGACAACACACAGCACCACATAACTTTGTCCATCAGGACGTAGGCCAGTTGGAGATTCATATTTTTCATTGATCTGACCGACAGCCTTTTATTCTGGATTATTCATCAGGACTTTCACAATTCAGCCCATGAAAAACTCTATCATTTTTAATAAGGAAAGCCTCTGTCCCTGAGGAAACTGAAGGAACACTTACAGATTCATGAAAGGTAATATTTAAAGTCAAAATTAATGACCCAAAGTACACGTTGTAAAAAGGGCATGCGACTAGTTTCCAATAACTTATTCTGCTCAAAAAGGTCCTGGCGATCCAGGATTGGCATGAAGTTTTGGATTTTACATGGATCTATATATTGGGGTATATATCATGTATGTGATTAACCGATTCAAGAACGATTGGGTAGCCGACTAACCCTATCCTGAATTAGTCCAAACAGGCCACTTTGTTGGTTTTATTCTATACGGGTCACTAGTATTATGGAGACTGGGAGTGTGACGATTAAGCCCGATAAGGCGTGGCAGCATCCACCGTGCCAACTATAAAACAGATAGTGCGGGACCTTTTTACTATCTGTGTGTCCATGGCGAGTGTACGTATGTTAGTTTGAGCAGCCTGCTTGTAGTAAAGTGTTTTATAAAATGGAGTTACTGTTATCACTACATACATCCACGGTTATTCTTGGTGAGAGAATGTATCTAGTCATCTCGTTATCTGTATTGTACAAGATTCGCAGAATGCTCAGTTCATAGTTAGCAGAGATAAAATAACTTTCGATGAACTGTAAGTACCAGCGGAGACTACTGACCGGAAACTGTCTACCTGACGGTTCCCCTGCGTCTTCACTGTCCATAATTAAATGCCCAGCCATTCTATGGTTGACTTGAAACTCATTATATATGTGGTTAGCTGCGTTAGCGGTTCTTAAAAATAAATTAGGGAGGGGGCGTATCTGTCCCATTGATCGCCATTGGGGGACTCAAATTCATTCTGAGTGGTGTTGTCTGATGCGGTGGCTGATAATATACTTCAACCCTTGAATCCGTCATCTTTGTCCACGTTAGGAATGTTATCCGATGTTACTACACTATTCACACATTACCTACGGCCCGACTTCCTATAATAAATTTGAGTTTACACACTCCAACAGTAAACGTATTACTAAAAGATGTGAACAAACCTATTATCCTGTCATAGGGGTTAACTGGCCAGATTTAATTCCACATGAGCCATTGTACTCTCAGGATTTAACTAATATTTTGCCCAAATCGGTTTCCTGATTTGCTGGTTCTTGCCATCCTTAATCGTAATTGTAATTGATGCAATTCCATGAACAACACAGCCCGGGCCATGATGTGAATGCATTCTTGCTAGTTTTTCTTAAAGACGAACTACAAGGCAAAAGGTAATCCCAGAGTTCCAAACGAGAGGTGAGGGGCTGTGAAAGATGAAAGAAAGGATGTACGGGAGGGGGTGGTTGGCAAAGTATAAATACGTACAATTTTAGTGTAAAATTTCGATGTTTAACATATGGCACTTTATAAAATTATGGAAAAGTTGTCCCATAACTTCTGACATCAGAGTAAACATAGAACCTAAAAACAATATGTCAATTGTATACAACTTGTTTGTTAACACATTTCAACATCAGGTGAAAAAGTAAAAATAAACATATTCTATCTGAAGCTAGATTAACTCTTTTCATTCAAATGTAATGTAAATAGCGAAAGCTAATGACCAATTTAAATGTAAAAGAAAGTTTTTATTCCCGAGGGATGTAAATTAATTCTCATCGGAGGGGAAATTCATGAGGATAGGAATGGGTATGTGTAAGAAAAGAGAAAAGGGTACACATAAGAAAGTGTCGGGAAACGTCAATACTCCGAAGTTAGGGGCGTTTCCGTTTCTAAAAGTTTAACAAAAGTTATTTTTTGTACGCAGCAGAAATGGTTAAAGGATAGGTCTGGTAAACAAGAACGTTGGTAACAGTGGCCTACCATTAAGACGAGGGCAATAACTTGTAGTTGGGGGGTCACCTTGACATTTTGCGCCGTAATCAGTATGCTAGTAGAAAATCAGTGCATGTCCTCTTGCAGTGAAGGACTACTGTAATCTGCAATGTTTTACACGGGAGAGTGGCTACCCCATTCACACTTTCTTATTTAACGGCACGTCTTCTGTAAATAAGTAATATCACCTGATAGTCATAACTGTACTATGGAAATTGTTAGGATACGGTTGTGCGATCTCACGTCTCCACTCCGAATTTGGTATCACGTTCATCCTTCATTTTTAACATCTTCCTCTCACTCATCGCTTTTTATTTTGGCATACCATGTTTGCCCCTTCATTCATTATTTGACTCACTATTCTGGGAAACTAGTAGGGTAAGGTCACTAAAACTCTACTCCCCAAACAACACATATCTGCTTTACACGCAGAATTGTTTTACGTTCCGCAAGGTTGCATGCGAAAAAATACCAGTTTTCGTAATGTAATACCGGCCATACGGCTTATCTCGTTCTCTCAGTCTGACCACCCTTTGAAACGCGGCGGTCCAGCATTTGAACCCTAGTGAAAAGCCTGATGACCGTGGTTGACACAACTTGTTTATGCGTACTGATGAGAGACGACCAACTTTTACCTGACCATACATCTGTCCTAGGGCGGTGTGCACGCAGTTAAAGGCCGATAATTGGATAATCGTTCTCATCTGAGCCTGGATCTATGTACATGATATTGCAGGTTAAGATGGCAGAGTAGACATCTGACCGGACATATTACCACATGACTTTGAAAGAGGTCACGCGTGGCCATTTTAAGGGCTTTAATTTAAACACGCCCCCCCCCCACCCCGAGGAGATATATTTAAAGGAAACCACCCAAACAGTGCTAGAGGAGATTTTGGATTGGTTTTGAAGTGAGATGAAACGGAATAAACAAACGAATTCATTGGAAACATGGACGGGCAGAAATACAATCATGTGATAGCGAACTGGAGATATTAATCTAGTGAGCTCAGAAGCACAGATAGACAGCTTCGCAACTTCAACCGAATCAAATTACTTCCAAGAAGCCAGTAAAGAGAAGGATCCGGGACCAAGAATTCCTATATCAAAAGTGACAGATCGACAGTATTTGGGTCAAATCTCTGAAACATTAAGAGAAACCCGCGATAATTTAATTACACAGACTGTAAAACTTCAGGGACCAGGACCTTTATAAATAACAAAACTGGAAACCTAGGAGTTGATCATCAGTCCATAAGAGCAAAGTAATATCACAGAACCCCCAGTGGTGATTTGCATAACACCAGTCGAAGAGGAATTACTAATTTCTCAGCCAAGATGTATCACAGAACACCGTCATAAGAGGAATTTCTCAGAAAACGAAATTGGATTCAAGAGCATCTGCACCGAAATTGCTCGTGTCGGCATCCTTAAACATGTGCAGGGAGAAAGTTGCAAGCTGTATTCCCAGAATGTTATGGTACGTGGGTTAACAAGCTATCATACTGTATGAAGGACTGAAGTTACCTACGCCCACTCGTGTGAGAGAGTCTACATTAATCCACCATAACAACGTACAAGAGACAAGGGTCTAGGCGGCAGGGGACATCACTCAATAAAAGCTAAGTGCTAACTAAAAGGGATTCATCCAGCAAAAAGACATTTCAGTTTAAACTTTAAGTATAACCGTGCTGAATTCCCCTCTACGTCTCAATGGGGGACGATAACTTTCTATTCATCCACGAGCTTTCCATTTTTATTTTAGGCACCTCGTTTAAAGAATAATTCACTAATAAATGTTTTTTTTGTTACCGTTGTTTTTAAAACTAAACAATAACTAGAGCGATTCGGCGTTTAAATGAATGAAAGCAAACGCGACGAGCCAGAATTCTTTTATATATATATATATATATATATATATATATATATATATATATATATATATATATATATATATATATAAATAATATATATAATATAGTAAAGGTTATTTATTTATTTATTGGTATTTATTTAATGTTTACCTCTCATACAGTTTCTATACCCTTTATATAATTGAGGGATTTCGTTTGGATTTACACCCAACGGGGGCTTGAACGGCTAAATTTATATGCTTATTTTTTAATCCTTACAAACAAGGGCGACGGACCAGACTATATATAATGCGTTTAACATTTATATTATCTCAATGCATACATTATTACGCGACTATAAATGGAAATATGTTATATGTGATTAATCTAATTATTCAGGCAAGAAAGTGTTAATTAATAGATGTTAAAGTACATTTTGACTTATTGTTGATAATTGTCGCGCAGGTAAATACCTATGGAAGCCAATTATAAATACTCTTGAGTTTATGGTAACTGTTTGACCATATTGTGTAAATTAGCTGGTAGGCAATCCCTTGACAATTGGAATTTAGTTTGAGTTTCGAGCTATGCCAGGTTGCTGGTTAAAGGACATGTTATAAAAGTACCACTATTCTGACATTTCATTTCTGGATAATCCTTCGTCGTTGTCTGTTCGTGGTAGATGCGTGTTCTTAATGATTAGTGTATTAATATTATTCTCAGCTATTCATGGTCTATCGTTTGTAGCAAAGCTTAATATCCTATGAAGGGGATGGCGGGAGTACTAGCTGGGCTTACCCTTGGGTTTTGTGTAGTTACATATTAATCTCCACTAGAGGGGGGGGGGGGGGGGTATAATATTGAGGGGGTCATTGGTTTATTAACGTATTTTTCGATCATATCGGTCTGGCCTCCTTAATCGTTTTATTTCCGCATATATTGTTTGGAGTGACTATATCACATCGTTCTAGACCATTAGTCTATCACGCCAGTATGTCCTTCGTTTTCCGGCATTGTTCCAATACCTAGTCCTTCATTCTTCTTAAAGATTCGTTAACTCGTTGTAATTATTTTAGACTCAGTTTTCCGGAGGTCTGGCCCTGGCTCTTTCAGTTTTCCAAGGCTTTTGATAACATTGATACCCATTTTTTTTATTTTTTTAACAGTAAAAACCTTAGTTGGGACTGTTGCAGTTTTGGTACTGCCAGGCCCCGTATCACATAGTAAATTAATATTCTCATGTCCCCAAAAATAAATTGACTAACTGAATGCAAACATTGGAATATAAAGACGCACCACTTTTTATATACTGATGTCGAGGAAATCTGGCAAAAAAAAAAGTGTGAGGAATGATTTTCCACGTGTTTGTATTTATGTTGGTAGAAGAGCGAATGACTGCTGGAATGGGATTAGTGCAAGATTTTTTTTATTAAACCCATGGGTGTGTGTCCAGACTACCTGAAAACGATGAAAGTTACACGTGCAACACGATTCCCAACAGCTATGACCCTGAAAATGTGTACGCGTTGTGGCAGTATACTCGGTAAAAAAAAGGCCGTTGAGACAAAACACCCAGTACATGTGCTTGAAATGCCACGACTATCTGAAAACGACCGCCAACGAGCCATTGGTATGTTGGAGACCGGAATGAGCTCGCGGGCCATTGCCAGAAGGATGAATTGCCACCACAGCACTATTGTAACGATCTCAATGAACGTTACGGGAACCACTGGCAGTGCCCTGGGAGATAGACTTCGGAGTGGCCAACCACCGAAGTTTACTACCCCTGCGGCAAGATCGTCATATTGTGCTGAGTCCACCTAAGGAATTGACTTCTCCCGTCAAGTCAAAACAGCAAGAGCAATTAGTGGGTAGACATGGGCAAGTTCTCTCGAATGACAGTCATACGACGACTCAGAGATACAGGCCTTACTGCAAAGACGACCCTTCATGTTGGGCCAAACTTGACTCACAGACATCGTTAGCAGCGCCTGCAATGGGCAGGAGCAACATATCAGATGGACTTAGACTGCAGTGGAATGCTGTCCTATTCACAGACAGAGAAACAGATTCAACAACCATATCCTTTGCAGATTGGACGTATGCGGATTTAGCGACGGTGTGAAGAGCGCTTTGCAGATTGCTGTGTCAACCGATTTCGAGGTCGGCAGTATTCACATTTGGGGAGGATTCAGTTTTTTTTTTCACCATCGCTTGCCTCTTCACGTCTTCCGTGGAAATGTTAATGCTGTGACATATCGAGATGATGAGGTTTCTGGATTGCAATCTGGTTGCTCCTGCGTTCACATTTTTATCCAGACTTGCAGCTTCTTACATTGCAGGCGGTCATAACGCACGTGCATTTTTTTCTTGTATTTTTGGTTTTCTCCCTTGCCTGCACAGAATGCAATGAATTTCATAACAATCAAATGTACAAATTAATGACCAGCATGGATTCATAGGAAAATGAATAAAGATTCCAAATATGTAAACTTGTACACACTTATATTTACATTTCACACTCTGTTCCTGGATTATACAGGGTGTGCGTTTTTAATGAGCTTCCTAGATCGGCAGAGAACGGGCTTGGAAACCGGAAAACCACAATAAAATTTAAAATATCTATTATAAATGCCTAAGAATAGGCCAACGTGCTAGAGCCAACCCCCCCCGCCCACTCAGAGGCCCACCCCCGCCCCTTGAGACAATGGCAAGTGGGGGAGCAAACAAATAATTCAATGGGCGGGGGGAACCAAATTCAATAAAAATCCCCCAATTGTAAAAACAATACCCATTATGTGTAATCCGCATTATACATAGACTATAATAATGTGCTAAATGAAAACAATCCTCAACCAATATAATATCTCCCAACTAATTGGAACCCAAAACCTAACCACCCCCCCGCAAACGAAAAAAATAATACCAATCTCAAATAACAAAAAAAAAAAAAACCCCAAAAACCCCAGCCCCCATAAAAATAATCCCCCCTAAAACTCCCATAAACGAAACCCTCAATAAAACCCCACAAAAAATCCCAAAACTGTCTTCCTCCTTCCCCCCACAACAAAGTGTGAAAAACAAACCTGTCGGAGGGGGGACAAGGTGGGGGGGGGGCTACGAGGGGGCGCCGGGAGGGGAATGTAACATACCACCACAACAATAGCAAAGAATAAAATATAAATCCGCTTACTTATGATATAAAACAACCTCTGTTGACATGTCACAAACACGAATATCTATAAATAATAAACCACGGCCCGGGGGAAACATACACACAAAAATATAAGGGTCTTTTTAAAAAGACCTGGGACCAACCATAAACCAATACACAAAATTTGAACATGGCGTGCTAGGCCACCAACCAAATATCCACCCCCCCATTAACTTACTTAACAAAAACAAATTCATAAAAAAAAACTTGTTACCCTAAAACTGATAATAGAATCCCCCTAGAAGTCATCTAAACACTTCACTCGGAGAGAAGGGGAGGGGGCGGGGGGGGAGTAGAGGGACTCCGCAAACCCGTAAAAAACTAAAAACAAAAAACATAAATTATCAGGCCAACCTCCCCGTCCTAACAAAAATAAAAATTCGCGAGCCAAACTATACTGCCCGACTACGACATTCCCTAAACCCGTCGTAAGAATCTCGTTAACAAAAAATCCATCCCCCGGTTCAAAATAAATCGCCAAAAACCCATTAAAAATGTCCCCCAGATTTTCGAACCACTCCCCCCGAAATAAAAAATACTAATAAAATGCATACCCGCCAATACAAATGGTAGACCGCCCCAATCTAACATAAAAAGGAAAAAAAATCTGCAAACAAATATTCGAGGTAAGAGTACACCCCCATAAATAAACAAAATAAAACAGGGGATCGAGACACTGTTTCGATCTAGGCCCCAGAAAAACCCCCACACTATAAAATGAAAAAAATAAAAAAATAATTGCACTAATTCCGGAGGGAAGGAGTCGGCCACAGTCAAGCCCTCACCTAGCCCGGCAATATAAAAGCATTCTCACCCAAACAATCTATCACACCCCTTCCAACAAAAAATACTATGTTTGTAACCAGATCCCATACGATAAAAATCAATTAACCCCAACATAATATTAACCCAGCAATCCCTCATTAAAAATACCCCCCTCCCTGACCCACCAGCGCAAAAAAACCAAGAACAGTCCGATAAATTATACGATTCCTGGTGGCAAAATAACCAGACCCAAAACCAATACCCCCAAAATGCCTGCTAAGCAAGATAATCTAACAACTGCGAATGGGTAAACACATAACAAAACAAATACAACTCGTAAATCTAGCAAAAATAATATCAACCAAAACCCGCCCGCTCCCCCGATCATTTGGGAAAATCCCAGAGGCCTAAGTAAACCCAACACGCAATTAACCAAAAAAAAAAAATTCCCAAAACAATCGAACAATAATAAATGTACCCCCTAAAAATGTCAAACGCTAACCCCCCATATACAGGGCGGTCCATAGGAACAAAAATACACTCACGAAAACACCCCATAAAATCCCCCCTCCCAAATTGAACAACGGATAATAGACACCCCCCCTCCCCCAGAAAATTTCATTGCTATACACACAAAAAATTGTCAAAACTTCAAAGGAAACAGCTAAAAAACCTTGAAGCAAAAAACCAAATAACGCACCCAGTAAAAAGCTAACCTTACAGGACCTTCGAACAAAAACCATCGCAACCCCTCTCCTGAACAGGGGGGGGGGAGGGGGAGGGGCAGGAAGGAATTACATGGGGGGGATAATAAAACCGACTTCCTCATAAATACCTCCCTCACAAAAGGGTCACAGAGGGCATACCTTTCAACAAAAACATTAATAACTCCCAGTACATATGTTCCAGGTGCTAATACCCATAAATTTGCCAATAATCAAGCTACCATGATTAAGATTCAGTCTTTACATCCAATAAAAAACTCGTTTGGTGGGAAGGGAGTTGGGATCGTACAACACAAGTGCAAAGTTGTGTAATATATACACCCTCAGTGAACTAAATATGTAAACCAAAAAATAATGTCCACTAAACCTCACAACCCAATTCTTTCTAAACTAGTCCCAGAAAAACAACTGCCCCACTAAACAAACTAAAGAATTACACGGTGGATTTCTCATCATATTCCCTGAGTTATGCAGTCTATAACTCAGGGGGAGAGTAAAAACTCCGATAGACAAAAATTAGTGGACTGACAAAAAAAGGCGCCCAACCCCTAATCGTCCACCTTAATAATCTTTAGCAAAGGCGTTTGTTCTTTTTTAAATTTTTTAACCAAAACGTTCCCCGTTCGAGGCCATTTCGTGGTCACAAGACCATTCGTGCTACAAGTTCCTGTGATTTATAAAACTGACTGTCCGACACTAGGACGGCTACATCTGACACAAACTGACAGACGATCAATTGACCAACAGGAGAGATTTACCCCCCCCTGCCCTTAACTAAAGACCGAGATAAATTATCTCAACGGCGAAAAAAAAAGAGCAGCGCGTGTCAACGACTTTTATGGCTAAGCGCTTATTAAAAAACAGGCCACATCTGCGAACAAATACTTTCCCATCAAGTATCGATAGCGATAACCAAAACTTTTTGCATTTCATCGGCAACATTAAAACCTTGTTCATTTTTAAATGACACCCAAAATTGATCATTAAATTTTGTTTATATGGTTTGTTTTACAAATTTCTAGTGATTTCGGAACATTATAGATCGGAATGCAACACGTAAAAAAATGAAAATAAATATTCTTAAAAATATTATATAAAATATAGAGCTAATAATAAAAAATAATTATTATAATATTAATGACTGTTAATGTTAATTCAGATGGGGGGCTTGAGCGAGCCTAAATCCTACAAAAACACCTCATCATTGCGCCAGCCGCGCTGGTAAAATGGTATACCACCCTGCGCTGGCGATCGGGTGATCCAGTTCAAGCCCGGGCGAGTAAATTTGGATTAGAGGACTCGCAGACCGGGAATTGGACTGGAATTACTTCGAGCCCTGGCGAGCGACGATTAATGAATAGCTGACGTCGACCAGGACTGGAAAAGGCCAGAACGTCCCCATGAGCCGAACCAGCTCTGATGGGTACTCTCCGAAGACGGCGAGTAACTGCCTAAAATAGAGAGAGGGACACTTAAAAGCGTACCTGGAAAATAGGATAACTCACGTAAATTCAGTCTCAAGTTAGACATACTAACCTGAAATTTCGCCTCGAGTAATAAGCGGCAGTACGTTAAGAAAAAAAAAAAAAAATAAAATAAAATCCTCAACGCAAAAAGATTGTCGGTCAGTGTAAAAGTTAACATTGTCTAAGACAAATTCAGCATTGCTCTTGACTTTCTGAAAATATCTTGTGATCACCCTCAAGGTAGAAAGCTCATAAACCTTCAATCTGCATCTCTGCCAGAGTAATCTTTGTGCGAATGTTGAACACCTTTGAAGACCCACATTAGAAACTCTAATTGTTTACCATTGTTGGACCATCACTGGCAGAGAAAAGGGGAGACAACCCGTGACCGTATTGTGGAAGAGTGTTACTATTCCTTGACTTCCCCTTTTCGACGCTTTGGGGTTTGCTTTATCATATTTGTTCCCTGGCCGCTGACAAGCAATCAGTGACGATCCGCCAATTTACGTTCTTGTAGGCAGGCAGCAAACTGTTATCCACATTTCTCGGTCGGCATACATCCTGTGTTGCGGTCCCCCAGTTCTAGATCATGCTTTGAATGTCTTGCTTCACAGTCATTTCCGCCCAGGTAGTATGTTGGCCGGCCCTTGCTAGTCGCTTTTCCTTCTGGAGTCCATAGTATGGCAGTTCTGGTGAAGGCGTCAAGAAATTATTTCTGAGCATGTGGCACAACCCATTTCCAGCATCTACCCACTATGGCGGTACACAATGCCATCTATGGTGACATCCGAGTCAGCTTTGTCTTAGCGGTTAGATAATGGTGTTTCGGCGTTGTGTGGAAAGAAGACAGTTTGGCATTTTCCTTATTAATAGTTACTCTCCAGCATTCAAGGGTTTGTAGGTCCCAAACCAACCAGAGGCTTATGAATAAATCTTTGCACACGTGGTAAACCCCGTGGGATTTTTACGTCATTCCTTTGCTTGCCATGTGAAATCATAAATGATTAACATGGACATGGACGCACTCTTTTCTTTGGCTTACAGTTTCTACAAGAAAGAGTAGCCTCCTTCCCCCCCCCCCCCCATTAAACCGTTGTAGTAGCCTGCTACAAAATGCCTGGTTGGGTAGAGTGTTACTATTGTTAGCTTCTCCATTTCGAGCACGGGTAAAACACGACAATTAATTCAAAAATAATTACATTTTATTACACCAACTAACCGTGTCTTTCCGAAGATCTCCAACCATTTTGTCTTCCGAAGATCTACAAACCAATTCGTCTTTCCAAAGTTCTCAAACTAATTCGTCCCTTCCAAAGATCACCAATCAAATTCTGTCTTTCACGAGAGGCTCAAACCAATTCATCTTCCAGACATCTCCAATTCGTCTTCCGAAGATATCCAACCACTTCGTCATTCACAGATCTCAAACCAATTCGTCCTTCGAAGATCTCCAGCCAATCGTCTTCCAAAAGGATCTCAAACAATTCGTCTTCTTAGAGATCTCCAACCAATTAGTCTTGTCAAAGATCTCCAACCAATTACATCTTCCACAGAGGTTCTCCAACCAACTTTAGTGTCTTCCACATATTCTCCAACCAATTTCTCTGGCTAGACATACCGAAGAATCTTTCTACCAAGCATGTCTTCTGATGATCGCCAACAAATTGCGTCTTCCAAAGATCACGCCAACCATTTCATCTTCCACAGATTTCCAAATAACAAATCGTCTTCCGACGATTTAGTAACAACACTCTTTCACTTGTGTATGCATGTGTGCTTCCCCCATACCCTCTCCTTTTTAAACTCTAGAGTTTTTCTACTAGCGTTGTCCTATTCACAACACTTGTCAAGGTATCGTTTGTCAGCTATCTTATATAATCACGCTTCTCATGCTGTTACAATTAAATATCGCACATATAGAAATGTCGAAGACAAGACAAAAAAAAAAAATGACCGTCGTCACTATCACATTTACGACTCCGAGACAACGAAAGCGCAGGAGGTTCTGAAAACATTTTCACCCGTTTGCAGTAACTCTTCACATAACCCAGAAAAGGTGAATAAAATGAAAATATTCACAACAACAAACATTTGAAATTCACTATATAGAAATATCGTAGTGAGAAATGAGAAAAATACGTTAAGTTTCACTGAAATAATTCATATAAAAAAAAATCTAAAACAAAAAAAAAAAACAACGTAACACCAATAAGTGATTTTTACTTTAGCGCTTATCTCATTCAATAATCTTTTCCTCTGTGGATGAGATTTCAGCCAGGCCTTTTATATTTTTTTTATTCTCCTATCAACAATATTATGTTATATGTCTTTTTCTGTTCATGTTTTGTTTTTCATTCGTGACTTTATTTGCTCCATGTTTTCAATCATTCTTAAGTGATTTTACATATCTACAGACATCCTAGACCAGATAACGACCATCGTGCGTTCCGGTTTTATACAGAAAGAAATTATTAGCGTAACAAATGCCATGTTTATTAACATAACAATTCACCATAATAGATGTTAGACGTTTTACATAGATTCACCCATTGAGTTCACAGGGGCTGTGTTGAGACAACGAGCGAATAGGGTGGGGGTGTATCACAACCCCAACCAAAGCAAGATGTTAAGTGGCGAACGTTTGGGTATAAGGGATGTTTGTATGATGTGCTGGCTACCCCACTTATTGTAGACATCTCATTGCTTGCTATGTACAACGTCGCTGTTTTACTGATGTTGAAGGTGAGTAAAGCCTATTGCCCGCAAGACTAAACTTCATTAACAAAACGTGTTTTTACACCTATATATAACTCAAGTTTAAATGAGTAACAAACACTGACAGGCTTACATAAGTTAGGAAGTTCATGGCTGATGCGATAGCGAGTCAGCTGATAAAGGGTGCTATCTTTCACAAGAGTTCAAGAGAGCGGTGCCTCATTGTTCCACTTTCCACTCCATAATTCGAGGCGCCTCCGAGTTTCTTATTTATAATCTGTGTTTACAAATCCTTACCAATAATTACAGTAACGAGAATGAATTAGTTCACCGAAGTATTGAGCTGACACCACTAAAATATATACTGTCTGTGCTGCTAACCACTGCCACCTCGCCAGGGCCGAATAATCCAAGAATACCACTAAGCATTTTATTTTTCGTCTTCACGCTTAAATCTACACGACCTGAACCAGCCTGCAAAAACTACGGCGACGGCTTCCCAGCCCACACCACGCTGAACGTCCCGGCCATCCGCCGCACCCACTCGCACTCCCATCTCAGTCAGCCAGGCGCCTATCCCACTATCAAGCATCTACTCCCCTCTATCCAATCCCGGCAACCAGAAATACCTAATGCACCTGTCTACCGCATAATCATTACCAATCTCGCGTTCTTTTCACACAGCATCCCTCATCGTCCCCGTCTCGTCACCCTGACGCGTTACTCAAGCCCCAAGGACCAAACTGTAACAGATGCACAACCCAAACACAGAACGCCAACTCAACCGCTCAGTTCTGCCAACCACTACCCAGTCCGAACATGACCAATCACAATAGGGTATTTCTCGGCACACTGGCCCATCAAGCCAATTCCCAGTCAATCACCCCCAGCAATTCTACCAAGGGAGTAACTCTCATAATCCCCTACAATCGTGGTCACCTACCGCTCTCCTCATCCACATAAGTACACAGCCCCACGAACACCAAACTTCCTTTACTACCACCTTATCCCCCTGTTTTTCCGTAATGCCCCTTCCTCGCAATACAACACCTTACAACCTCCTCGATTTCCCACCTCCAGTCAATCCCTCAGTCACATACACTCTCCCCCGAGAATCCGAGCGTCAATCCCTATAGGCTCCCCCCCACTTAAACTATTCAAGGTCCACATCCTTTTCCCCGCACCACTCACTGATCTCCACGTATTCCCCCCACCAAACTTCACTTGAGTGAGCACACTCCATCTCCTGAAATCATCACTTTACGATACTCTTTCTCTTTCTACCTCAACAATTCTCAACAGGACCGATGCTCATATGTTCCACTAGGCCTCCTGAATACTTCGAAACTTACATCACTGCCAACCTGGATTAATCTACACATCACATCAATCCCCCGTCCCAGAGCAAAGTCAAGCACCCCGCCTTAGCCGCTCCCCCGCGCAACCCCCTCCACTCCCCTACAAATCACGTCGACCCATAGGGAAATCTCAACACCTTAAAGACGCACAACCCATGCTTACCTCTCTCTTTCAACCATCGTCAGCACACCACAATTTCTCACCTTCACTTCTCCTCCAAACACAAACATTCTCCTCTGACCATCATTAGCACCCTCACATCTAGAGCCACATCACCAGGAACTCTCCAACACACCAACAACCATTACCGTTCCCCCAAATCGCAATAGACCGACAGAATTATCGCCTGCAGCTCCCTATTTATAAATGGACCCATTCCTGACCCCTCCACGAAAGGACTCCCAAAGCAGGTTATATCACCCACTAAGGAAAACGAGGAGAGCTGTTCTCACACCCAAGTAACCCCGTCCCCCCCATCAACCTCTCCACTTCCCACCCTCACACTTCTCGGCCTTCCCCCACTCCTGCATGTCAGATCACAGTGCTCCATCTATACTCCGGTCAGCCAAACTTTCGCCGCCCGACGGAAACATACTCTGCCAACTATCTCCAGTCCCTCAAGTTACTCCTATCCCCTTCTCTTCGCTCAATGACCAGGAATCCCTACGTAAACCAAAACCGCCCAAACTCTCCTCACCGCGATACCCCGTCCGCCCAAAACAAACAACTCCTCACCACACACAATACTCACGCCTCCCAGTCTCTGGCCATCACACTAGACCGACGCATCTACCTTCTCCACTAGCGTCTCAATCAACACTAACCCACAAAAATCAATACTACCTGCCAGACAACTCACCGCCTCCCATGGGGCCCGGCCACCTACCCAAGTAGGTTACCCCACTCTCCCTTCAGGACCGTTCCCACTCACAATCCGTGGCAACTAAACAGTCAAGTCACCTCCCCTAATCCGTAATGGCAACAAACCCCCCCTTCCAGCTCCCAAACATCAAATCTCCTCCACCAGCAAAGCAAAACAAACCTCTGCCCTGTTCATCCTATCGATAACCTCCCTCTCGCGCACTCTCACAACCATCATCCCTCTATCTCTCTCCGCCCCAAACACCCTCCCGTTTATAATACCATTGTCCATCTCCACATGATACTCCTCCCCCCCCCCCCCCCACCACCCCTATTTCCATCCATACTACTGAGCGCGTCCTATCGCTACAGTCTGTATCTATCTCTCTCACGCGGCCGAAAACTCCGATGCTTCCCGAGGAGCTACCGCCAACCTACAACCTACCCTGCTCGTCTCTGCCACGACACCCTTCCTCTTCTCAAATCCCACCTAGCGACACACCACCCCAATTTCCACTCACATGAATTACACTTCCCCCCACCCACCCCTAGCCTCAAAAACAAACCTCTCTAGATCCTATCTCAACCGACTCGAGGGACCCAAACTACACGACCTCTACATACACCTTCTCCCATTACCTCTTCTCAACACCTCCTCACCCCCAACCTACCTTCCACACACCCCCGAAGCGCCCCCCAATTCCCCCTACCGTACCACACCGACACTCACCACTTACCCTATTACCATATCTTGTTCGATCGCCAGTGACTCTTTCCGTCTCCCTAATCTCTCCCTACCTACGATCTCTAGCCCCTCCACAACAAAACAGCCTATCAATCCGTCCTGACTCCACTACTTATCTACTTTATCCGTGGTCAACTCTACTCATCTCACGGCCGACAACTCATTCTCCCATCCACGCCTAACGCTTTCAGAAATCCCACCTCACAGCCCTCTTCACAACCTACTCCTACATCGTGACCCCTCGCCATCACATCTAACATTACATCAAACTCACATCCTCCCCCAACCCACACGTAGGTACCCTCTCAAACCAACGACTACACTTGCCGTCGTATCTCACGCTCCACCATCACTTCTACCGATCACATCGTAGCCTTCCGACCCACTACTTCAAAGCCTGAACACCTCTATCTCACCCTGTTCAACCAATCCTCCATCTACGCCCTCTAGAATCTCCGTACTCCCGTAACGTCAATCAAAGATAATTAGCGTTACAGATTCTCAAACCCCCAGCGATCTCCCACCTACCACACCCCCAACCCAATAACATTTGTATTCACTAAAAACAACCCTCCTCCAACAGAAGGCACCATCCGTATGCACCAGCAGAAGCCCACAACCATAGATCCGGGAAAACCCGTTCGTCCCTGCCAAAGACCGCATCATACCATTTCACTGGGTCTTTCCCCGTTCTCCTCCCCTCACTATCAGCACCGACACAAACCTTCACACCTCCGACAGCGACCCCTAAGTGCTCGCACTAACACCAAACCGAAAACCTCTTCCGTTCTGTTCAACCAAACACCGTGGATACTGGCCCTGGACCCCTTCCTTCCTGCGGCTACTCAAAACCAACTATCAAACTACACACAATTCACCCAGTACAACTCTGCTCGATGTACGACGCCCACGCACCAAGCTCCCTCACACGGAACAGATCACCCACCAGATCTCGTTTCTCAGAAGAGATCCCTCCAAACTTTGCCTAGATTTCCCACCCCCCCACGAGAGCAGCGCAACCTCCGCGAACTGTCTAGACCAACCCGCCCCCAACCAACGAGGTCCACCCTACCATTACAGTATCTCAAACCCCCCTCACGTCCCTTTCAACAAGTCTACAATAAATATCCTGTCTCTATCCGCCTATGATCCCCTCACGTACGCAACCTGACTACCCTTCCAACCCCTAGGCAAATTCGTATCAGAACCCGTAAACAAAGGTCCTTACCCACCATCAAAGAATCACTTCTCAAACTCGCCACCCTCTCTCACTAAGCCAGCGCCTTCCCCAGTTATCTAGCCTCCTAACATACCTCCCCCCCCGCAGACCCTGCCCCCTCCCACGATCCCGCCCACCCCTCCTCCCAGAATCTCCCTCCAATACCTAACTCAACCAACTCCTCTCTCTATCCTCCCCTACACACTGTTCACCTGCCTAGAGTTCTCTCCATCTCCCCACCAACATCGACTCCTAGACCACCTTGACAATTACGACATTTCCCCATGACAAACCCAACTTTCCCTTCACAACATTGAATCCCTGCACTCATTCACCCCCCTCTCAAGGAAACGCTCATTACTTTCCACCCGACCCCAGTGATATCAACTCCATAAGAAGCCACACAACAATCCAGCCATCCATGGCATGTAAATAATCTCCCCCCATGGGCCAACAAACCCCTAACCCCCATTCCCCCCCCCTCTATCCTCCGCCCCC